>JACMIJ010000779.1:0-15701 GCA_014805365.1 Koerneria luziae
GACACATGTTGCAGTTCATGGATGAATTGTCCAACTTCGGCCTATTATACGTTGCCTTCATGTTTCCCTTTATACGGCACATTCCTTTCATCGGCTATCACGCTGTTTGGAAGCACAAGGAAAACATGGACAAGGTGGTTGTATCTTCACCAACAAAGACGCTCGAATGTTCCTTTTCAGATCAAATCATACATCTTCGGGGCTGTTGACAAGGCAATGGTTAGCTTCGACCCGGATGGAGAACCCGAATGTTTCGTCCACGCGTACAAGCAACGAGCGGTTACCAATCATTTTCTCACGTAAGTTGCATGTGACAATTTTCTCTGAAGTCGTAGAACAAGGCAAATACGTATCGTAGAAGAAGAATGATAGGTGAACGTTAGCACGATTGTTTAAAAATAGGAAAATCATCTTTCCTAATTGTAAGAATGGAGTTGGTAGTTAGACTAAACATCACTTTGAAGAGCATACAAAAAAGTTTGGCACAAAATCCCCACTTACTGAGCAATGGCCGTCGCTCACATGCTCCTTACCGATTTTCGTACTTTAACAGGCACGAACAAATGTTAGCGACGTGCGGTGATTTCTTCGCAGCCGGACAGGAAACGACATCGACGACCCTCCGATGGGCGGTGCTTCTCCTCGCCGATAACATTCCTGTCCAGGTAATCACATACAGAAGGACACATGAAGTGCAGCTGATGCACAATCTCACTGTTTTCTATTCTTCATCCTTTGCTAGGAGAAATTGCGCGAGGAGATCCTCCGAGTGGTCGGTCGCGACCGCCTTCCCTCCATGGCGGATCGTCTCCAAATGCCGTATGCCATGGCTACCGTACTCGAAGTCCAACGACGGGCGAACATCCTCTCGTTTAATATATTTCGATGTCCTGCTGATGATGTCGTCGTCAAGGTGAACACAAATGTTGTGTAAAATGACTAACAATAAGTCTAAACATTATCTTGACTATTACAAACAATCACAATTGTTTGTATGTTTTTTGCCTTGTGTCTTGTTTTTTGCATACAATGCAATGGATTACTTCAGGGCTTCAAAATTCCTGGCAAGACAATGGTGAACGCTGATCTTCACAACATCCTTTCGAACGATCCTCATTTCAAGGATGGAGATCGTTTCTATCCTGAGCGATTTTTGAACGACGACGGAAAGACGCTGAATAAGGTATCTGTTCTTCTTATTGTTAGTAGCCTATTTATTAGTTAATATCTCATTGACACTACAATCGATAGATATCTTCTTAACAAACATGTCAGCTCATTATTTGTTAACACATTCTCCTTCTTGTATAGGCAAATATCGGCAATTTGTTGAATGAGTTGCTATTTACAATTTATCCTTTTAGTATAACATTTCTACAAATAAAGATGAAAAGTACTATGTTCTTAGGAAGCCGCGGAGCGTTGTATTCCCTTCTCGATAGGAAAGCGTCAATGTGCCGGGGAAGCTCTCGCCCGTCTGGAGTTGTTCCTCGCCATCACATCGACCGTTCAACACTATCGACTCCTCCCTTCCATCGACAAACCCATTGATCTCGAACCCGTCTACTACAGCATACACAGGCCGAAACTAAACTTCCTTCGTCTTGTAAAAGTCGAATGACTTCCAACAGTGTACGACTATTGTTTACGTATACGTGGTATAGGGAACCGAAGTTAAAACTTGTATGTATGAAAGTTTGCAGTTGGCCCAAGAGAGCTACATGGAACACACAATAAGAATTTCAAATGTATGAGGCCCAAAGTTGGAGATAAGCGGTGCTTACATACATGAATCGAGAATTTGTGCTTGAAGGGCCTCGCTAGACAATGGAAATACACGCTGGTTGTAAGCACTTGCTTGCCATTGAAATAATGAAGAACACTACAAGGGCTTGCTAACCCAAACCACAGCTAACTGTTTACTACATTGGCTATTACGAGGTTTCTTCGATGTTTTGGTCTATGCGGAGGTACACAAAGAACTGATTTTGTTCGCACCAACATGTTGACATGTTGTGCAATGGGCGACAGAAAAGAGCAACAGACAACCTTCATATAAAGAGATCACGGATCACTACTACTATTCCGCTGTTGCACTTCGCGTTCTTTATTGTCTTTTTATACATATTCAAGAATAGCTAAAAATGATCTAGAACAGTGTTTTTCAAGTTGCATTCTTATCATTTGGTGAATTCTGATCATAGTAGCGACTTGTCTGATCTTTTTAGATGCTCTGGTTTATCTATGCCTTGTTGGCTGTGTTGGCGTACTGTATCGTCAGATACTATCGATGGGTTCGAACGTTCCCTCCGGGACCATTTCCTCTTCCTTTTATTGGAAATGCCCACCAAGTCAGTATTTTTGAGCTTGAACAATATGCATTGATAAGGCACCAAGAATGGCAGATACCTAATTGTAAGATATTCTGTCGTTGATGTACCTGATCGAAGAATGCCGTTGAACACAGAATAAAATTCTTATCAGGAATATATTATGTTAAAATCGTTATAGCCATTGTCGCAATAATATTTTCCATTATGGTTTTAGATTGAAGACGGCAAACTATTTCTTGCTTTCGAGAAATTCGGTAGAAAACATGGACCGATCTTCACTTTGTTTGTTCCGATTCCTATGGTTGTGCTTACCGACTACGATACTGTAAAAGAAGCCTTCGTCAAACAAGGTTAGTTAGACAATCAACATATTTGGCAATTATTAACAAATCTTAAATTAAAAAATTTAAAAGTTTCTGTATATTACGTGTGTACTTGTGTGATATTCCGACACGCTGGACCTGGTGTCACCACAAAGTGGTATCTACGCTCTTTTATAGGGAGCGTTATCTTGCAGGTCATATTTAGAGATCATAGTGCATAGTTTTTTGTGGCACATCACGTCAGTTATTGTGAAATTTGTATTGGAATTCACCGTCAGATTTGAAATTCTGAGAGTGATGTTGTGATGTGTGAAAATGGTGTTTTTTTAATACCTATGTTATTTACAAAAACAAATAATAAATTTAAATGAGTAACAAAGTAATAACAATAACAAGATCAGGCGACGAATTCATTGACCGACAACAGGACAAACTGGCCGATGAACTGTTCGCTTACTGCGACAACGGAGGAGTTATCAACTCGAACGGAGAGAATTGGAGGGAACAACGGAGGAATGCCATCAGCATCCTCCGCGACTTTGGAATGGGCAAAAACTTGATGGAGGAAAAGGTTTTTACAAAATGAGAAATGACAAGAAACATTACATTTAAGGTAAAAGTCTCCATCAGAGACTATTTGACACACCTTGATGAGCTGGAAGACAAAG
This sequence comes from Koerneria luziae, assembly GCA_014805365.1. NCBI lineage: Eukaryota > Metazoa > Nematoda > Chromadorea > Rhabditida > Neodiplogasteridae > Koerneria > Koerneria luziae. Next base: position 3,325 of record JACMIJ010000779.1, read on the forward strand.
ATCATGTGGAAATGCGATGGCCCATACAGGTAGGATAGTTTCAATCTAAAATTCGACATAGGTTTTTGTCAACACGTTTAGTAAATTATTTAGCTGTACCAGTTAGATTTGTTATGTTTTTCTGGGTAGATAGTACTAGTCGAGTCTTACTTCCGTTTCAAGCAGATACTTTGAGTACGATGCTTAGTGTACATGCAGGTCCAGTTTTGCATTTCGGTAGACAGTTTTCTTTCCACTGACGTAACACCTCGGCCACAGTTAGGAAATCTACCGGCGAATACTTCCAGTCTTCCCAAACACATCTCGAATCACGATTCCAGATCATGATTGGCAACATCATCAACGGCATCCTCTTCGGCTTCCACTATGACCACAAAAATGCAGCTCCGCTTTTGAAGTACATCAATGAATTTCAAAAGGTTAATGTTTAGATGAGCTCCAATGGTTGTCTTGTTATTTCAGTTCATGGACGATCTGGCAGGATTCGGTCTCTTGTTCATGGCTCTCATGTTTCCATTCATTCGACACATTCCCATCCTCGGCTACCACGCTGTTTGGAAACATAAGGAAAATATGAACAAGGTATAAATTCTTGATAATATAACAAGCATCTTACAATTAGTGTGTATTAGTATTTGCAGCACTGTATTCATAGGACATGTGGCTTTTGTGTTCATGGTACAATAATATGCAAAATTTGCTTTTCATTATGATTCTTATTGTTAGCACTTTGTCTATGTAACATCTTTAAGATCAAGTCATTCATCACAAAATCAGTCGACAAGGCAATCGAAAGCTATGACCCCGATGCCGATCCGGAATGTTTCGTGCACGCGTACAAGCAACGAGCCGTCGTTAACAAATTCCTAGCGTAAGTCATACAAAGGCAACCGAGAACCCTTTAGACACGATCAACTGTTAGCAACATGCCACGATTTCTTTGCCGCAGGACAAGAAACAACGGCAACGACCATCCGATGGGCGATGCTCTTTCTTGCTGACAACGTTCCGGCGCAAGTGTTCCTTCGTTTTTTTTTAAAAAAAAGCTGATTTTTGAACTTATTGTTAGACCATGCCATTTTTCTAAGTATATTTGGTCTTTGACCCATTATACTATGTACATATATAGCGTGTTTTTGTTTATCTTTATCTTTTATTAGGAGAAACTGCGCGAGGAAGTTCTCCGCGTGGTCGGTCGTGACCGTCTTCCCTCCATGGCGGATCGTACGCAGATGCCGTATGCCATGGCTACCGTACTCGAGGTCCAGCGAAAGGCGAATATCCTCTCATTCGGCGCCTTTCATCTGCCCACCCACGATGCCGTGCTAAAGGTCACTTTTATCTTTATATTCACATGTTTTGTGATTTTTTGAGAATTATCTTTTTTTTTAAAACAAAAAAATGTGTTCAGGGCATGAAGATTCCCGCGAAGACAATTGTGAACGGCGACCTCCACAATATTCTCGCCAACGATCCGATTTTCGGTGACGGGGATCACTTTTCCCCCGAGCGTTTCCTGAACGAAGACGGGAAAACACTGAATAAGGTGTATACTGCTTTCATTGTTCACTGATGTAAAGCATCCAACCTGTATTGGTAGTTATCTAACACATGTACCGCACAGTCATGTAAGTCAATTGCTTTTCGGTTGCACTTTTTATGAGTTGTCAGTTTGTACCATTCAGCATGTTCTATGATTCAGGAGATCGTCGATCATTGTATTCCATTCTCGATTGGGAGACGTCAATGTGCTGGAGAAGGACTGGCCAGAGTCGAGCTCTTCCTGACCATAACAGCCACCTTACAGCACTACAAGATACTTCCCTCTCTCGACAAACCAATTAATTTGGAGCCTGTCTACAACAATGTTCTCTGCCCGAGGGAAAATTTTGTTCGCTTGGTGAAGGTGGAATAAGGAATGATGAATAAACATTGTTTGGTATTATGTTTCTGTAATTGTAATTGTATGATTATGTACTGTTCATTAGCAGAAGAACAGAAAATGCTCTAGCTACTCTTGGTCTTATTGTCAGCTGGCATCTCAACCACGTGTTGGCATCACAAAGGAACTTTCCCACTGATTGCATTCACATGCGTGCAGATCGCTCACTATTTGCACATGATCTTTGGCGTTTGCCAATTTTCAAACTCAGTACTTTCCTCATCCACCTTCATCATGGTTTCAATTGCACGAGCCATCACTGTTCCAGTATCAACTAGACTTATTATTTCATGTGACCGATTACACTCATTGTCAACATCCCTACGATTCGCCCATCTCTCTCAGGTCAACTATTGAACGGGTTGGTCACAGATCAAGAATATCACTTATGTTAACCAAGCATGAATGTCACGTGTGGAAAGTGTGGAACAATCCAATTGCATCTGCTGCCCGGCCCTCCTGTGTTGTGTAGATAACATATGTCCATGAGTACATCAGGCACGACCGCTTTGATCAGGAACGTTCTCTGTGATTTCGCAACACTTTCGGTCCATTGGCCCTTATCTCTAGTATTCCATCGGTGAAGCAACGAAGATAAAAGCATTCAACGTTTTCCCTTTTTGCAGGTGCACAGTGATTATTTGTGTCCCACTCTATTGGTTTAATCGCTATTGTGTTTGCTGTAATCCTATTTGTATTTTTTTTGGTATCGTGTATCTATGCATTTCTTTTTCCGATACTTGTAGATATCTCGTTTCTTGCAAATGTTATTGTATTACAGATGGGTTGGTTCATAATCGGGTTTCTCGCTCTCATCATTTATTTCGTTTTCAAATACTATCAGTGGGTTTGGAAGTACCCAAAAGGACCATTTCCACTTCCGTTTTGGGGAAATCTTCACCAGGTGAACTATTTTTTAAGCAAAAAAGGCATAATCTTGTTAAAGTTTTAAAAAAGTACAATTCTTACAATTAGAGAAGAAACGGTAACTGATTGCGTTTTTTTTTATATTTCAGGTGGAAAACCGAAAGCTGTTCAAGGCATTCGAGAAATACGCGAAGGAATATGGCCCGGTCTTCACGATGTTCATTCCGACTCCATTTGTTGTCATTTCTGACTATGAGGCGATCAAGGAGGCCTATGTTACCAAAGGTATCAGATAACTAACAATACGTTTCTCTCAACAACATCACTTATGTTAAAGATAATAAAAATACTTTCTTGTATATTGTAACTTTCGTTTTGTGGATTTGGCTCAATTGTCGTGTTACGTATGATTGTTTAATATAACATAATTTCAACGTACGAATTGGAATTATTTACTATTAAGCATGCGCGGGTGCTTTGTCTCATTGTCAGAAACAGAATCTAGCGATCGAGAAATAACATTTTTATTTACACAGAAACATATATTATCATGCTCTCATATTTCTGAATTATAAGAACATATTCAGGAGATGAATTCGTGGACCGACAGCAAAACAAACTGCTGGACGAGATGTTCGCCTTCTGCTCAAATGGCGGAGTCGTGAACTCGAATGGAGAGAATTGGAGGGAACAGAGACGAGTCGCCCTCAGCATCCTCCATGATCTCGGAATGGGCAAGAATGTCATGGAGGAGAAGGTCGGCAGACAATGAATTCGAAATAAAGTTATTTCCAAAACGTAATCTACTTAATACTATTGTCTGTAACAGCATCATTTAGTTTAATCGCACTATGCATATAATAGTGAACTATCATCTTACCCCATTGCAGGTGAAAGTTTCCATTTCAAATTTCTTCAAGTATCTGGACAATCTCGAGGACAAGGACCGTGTAGACTTCCAGTTTCCGATCCAGGCAAGTCCTCATCTTACAATTAGGAACTGTTGATCATGTCCTTTCTTGTTACTTGTATGCATTGTTGTTCATACTTGCTCTTCAGTTGATGATTTCTAATATTATAAACGGTAACCTGTTCGGTTATCAATATGAATACGACAACGCTGGCCCTCTGATCACCTACGTTGAGGAGTACCACAAGGTATGCTGGATTCTAGGATTCTATCTTGGATATGTTTTCACTAATTGTAAGTATGTTTTCTATATCATTCTGACGTTGAACAAGACAATATTATTATTTCGTGTGTTAATACTAACCTGTAATGCTTTAATGTATGGAAGGATTTTTTTTAAATTTTAATATTCATTACTATTTAGTTTATGGAGGAGATGGCAGATTTCGGCTTAATCTTTCTCGCCATGATGTTTCCATTCGTCAAGCACATTCCTTATCTCGGCTATCATTCCGTCTGGAAACACAAGGAAAACTATGATCGAGTGAGTTGTTCATCAAACAAGTCGTCGATATTCTCATTAACAATGAAAAATTTTCTTGATAAAGTCACGAATGTCAAATAAATAAAAACACGTTTTCGAATATCGCAAGGCAATGATTAGGGATTGGCGAATGACTGAGGAAGCTGTCTCTCATTGGCGATCCCTCCACTTCAGATCAAATCGTATATTGTGAAGTCTGTAGATAAGGCAATGGAGACCTACGAGCAGGACGGAGAGCCGGAATGTCTCGTGCACGCCTACAAACAACGCGCCGAGAACAACAAACACCTTACGTAAGGTTTTTAAGCTTTCCTAGCAATGAGACATTGACAATAGAACCTATGCTATCTTTGTGTTTATTTATCCTATACGCCACAAACAATAGCATGATACTACATGACAAATCCAAGTCGTACATATTTCCAGTCATGACAATTTGCTCGCAACATGCGCGGATTTCTTCGCAGCTGGCACGGAAACGACATCGACGACATTGAGATGGGCCATGGTCCTGTTGGCTGACAACATCGTTGTCCAGGTTGGCTCGATAGATGTTGTATCAAAGTTCTTTCGAAGTGTTTACCTTTATTGTTCACCGAACAGCAAACTCATATGTTGCTGATTATTCTAACAATAAGATAATTTCTATTATATGTTCTGTCGCTGACCATTGTATTATCATAGCAATACAAAGCTGCTAACAAAGCACCCGAAGTATTTGCGTTTTAACTATTGTCGATTACAGGAAAAGCTCCGTCAAGAGATCCTTGAAGTGGTTGGCCCCGATCGCCTTCCCTCGATGACTGATCGTCCTCAGATGCCATATGCGATGGCGACGGTTCTTGAAATCCAGAGAAGGGCGAATATCCTCTCATTCAACGCATTCAGAGCTCCAGCCGAAGACGCTATCGTCAAGGTGGGAGAGGGGGCGGGATATTGCACACCTCCAACAGACACTTCAAAACATCCGTCGCCAATCGTAGGCAAAAACGAAATCATTATGACATCAAACCAGTCGGAGAAAAGGAACTTTGTTGTTAGAGGGCGGGCATGTATTTGTATTCAATGATATGGACTAAAGGCATACAAGAGGTCGAATAAGGAACACTTCTCATGTTGTTGGAATTGCAAAACCCGTTTTAGGGCGTGCGAATCCCAGCAAAATCTCTCGTCAACGGAGATCTGCACAATGTTCTCGCTAATGATCCATTGTTCACGAACAGCGAACAATTCTATCCGGAGCGTTTCTTGAACGAAGATGGAAGGTCGTTGAACAAGGCAAGCCATCCCAGCGGTTCTATAAGAGAATCATGTTTAAAGAATTTTATAGATGATCGTTGCACATTTGCATACATGCCGAAGTGTATTTAGAATGTGTTTGTTTGTCAGGAGCTGGTTGACCGTTGTATTCCCTTCTCGATGGGAAAGCGTCAGTGTGCAGGAGAGGCTCTCGCCCGAGTGGAACTCTTCCTTGGCTTGACAGCCACCATCCAGAATTATAGGATTCTGCCGCCTCTGGACAAGCCAATCGACCTGGAACCCGTGTACAATACCGTTCATGTTCCCAAGCCGACGTTGCTCCGTATTGCTAGAGTGTAGATAAATGTCTGTAGTATGGAATCGTGCAGTAAAGAAAAGTGCAAACTGTCAAAGGGAACTGAAAAACACACAAAAAACGCTAACTACCGCATGCCTAGACAAATACGAAATGGTGTTTAGTCGTCTGTTTTGATCGCTGCAGAAAACAGAGTTGATAAGTGTCCCGCAAACAGTAATTAATCATTGCATTGTCTGTACCACCGACAGCGCAGACTCCATACACTTGCCCTTTTCTGGTGAGGGCAAGTGCATCTTCGTTTTTACCGTTTTGAAGAAATTGGCACACAAATTTACTGGATTCCTAAATTTTTACACTTATTTTCAACAAAATGATCCTTAGGTTCATCAGAGACTGTGAGAAACATTTTCCCGGGAACTGACAAGTGTACTTACAAATATTTATAATACTTGGTGTTGTTGCCAGATGTTCTTGTTACTTCTGATATTATGTGGCTTCATCATCTATAAGATATTCCGATATTATCGATGGGTTCGAAAGTTTCCTCGAGGTCCATTCCCATTGCCATTCGTTGGCAACTACTACCAGGTAAGGCTTAGCTTTTCATTGTCGTCATTTATTTTTTAGCTTGGTTGTTACAAACATGTTTTGTAACATTCTATACATGTCATGGAATAAACGTTGTACTTATAACAAGGGTGTTGTCTTGTAAGATTGTAAACATTGTCAGCTCTCCGGTGACAAGATGTGTCTTGAACTCGAAAAGTACAGTAAGGAATACGGATCGATGTTCACTGTTTTCCTGCCAGTTCCGGTGGTTGTTCTGGCCGACTATGAGACTGTGCGACAAGCGTTTGTCGTCCAAGGTATATATTCTACTTAAAAACTAACAATAAGATATGATTTTACAAGCCACCGAGAGATAGTTGATGTTGCTTCACATCATCAGTGGCACGGTATCCTACTTTCTCTATAGAAGATAATAATTGTCAGTCTTGTTCGCTTTCTTCTCTTTCGCCTCAAAAAATTCTATCACTTGCTTCAATGGATGTTGCCTAATAGGCACTTACCCACCTAATATATACTTAACATGTCTTTAAAAATGATAATTGTAAATCTTGGAAATCCAATCAAGTAGTCAGATCTCAATAGTCTGCCAGCAAAAACATGTGCAAAAAGGTGAGGAGTTCTCGGATCGACCAAAAGACGCGTTGGCCGATGAGATATTCGCGTATTGCGAGAACGGGGGGATCATCGCAGCGACGGGAGACGCGTGGAGGGAACAGAGGAGGACCGCCCTCAACATCCTCAGGGACTTCGGCATGGGCAGAAATGTCATGGAGGAAAAGGTCAGACAAACCACTCCTATAACCAAGATGCGTCTCATTATAAGTGCACTTTTTATACTACCAGACAAATACCAGACAGACTTTGCACCAGACAAAACACCTTCATTCAAAACAAAGTCCAATTTGACCATCATACATTATTCCTAACAATGAGAAAAAATAAGAACATTATATGTGTTGAGAAAATAGCAAGCACTTTCCAGATAAAAGCTTCCATCGCAAACTATCTCAAGTACTTGGATGAGTTGTCGGACAAAGATCACGTTGATATGCAATGGCCGCTTCAGGCAAGACTTGCCCGTCTTCAGAAAGATCATGATCTCAGATCACAATCTCCAACATCATCAATGAAATGCTATTCGGATTCTGCTACGATTTCGATGATGCTGAACCACTTATGAACTTCCTTGAATCGTTTAAGAAAGTAAGTTTGTCTCTAACAATAAGAAAAACGATGGGATTTGCAGTTCATGATGGAAGTGAACGGCTCTCCTCTGTTGCTCATCGCAATGAAGTTCCCGTTTATAAAGCATATTCCTATTCTCGGTTACCATGCCGTGTGGAAGCACAAGGAAATAGTGAGCAAGGTATGATCATCTAGAAATTAGAACTTACTTCTATGTGTAATAGATCAAGCAATACATCGTCGACGCAGCGGACAAAGCAATGGATTCCTTCGATCCCGACGGGGAACCCGAATGCTTCGTACATGCATACAAACAACGCGCTGCCGACAACGAACACCTCACGTACGAGACGTTTCCCGAACATACTCCAGCCTTACAATTAGGTCATCTTATCTGTTTTTGAAGTCCTCTTTGGACTCCTTTTCAAACTACAGTGTTTTCTCTAGTCACCCGCAACTTCTCTCGATCTGCAATGATTTCTTCGTTGCTGGACAAGAGTCAACATCGAACACTCTGCGATGGGCGATGCTCTTCATGGCTGACAACATTTCCGTCCAGGTCAGCCATTCAATGAATATTATTCACCATTGCTGCTTGTTAGGCCATTATGCCAGTGGATGCTTATTGTTAGAATGACACGATAATGATGGGAGCAGATGATAGAGGTCGAAAAATTGGTCTTTTGATAACTAGCAAGTAGTGTTCATCCATGAATTAGCAAGGTCTAACAATAAGCAAGATCGTCATTTATGCTACTATTACCATTGTTTGTTTGTTTTTTCAGGAAAAGGTTCGTGAGGAGATCTTCTCCGTCGTCGGTCGAAACCGACTTCCTTCTATGGCAGATCGCCGTCAGATGCCATTCACGGCAGCGACAATCCTTGAAGTCCAAAGAAAAGCGAACATAGTAGGAATGAATGTCTCCCACTACGTGTCGAAGGAAGTCCGTCTCAAGGTATACGCATGTAGTATGATCTCTTGCATGTGACATGCATATGCTGGCAACGCACGTCTTACAGGGAATGACAATTCCTGTCGGAGCCCTAGTCAATGGAGACCTGCACAACATCCTTGCAAATGATCCGATTTTCGAAGATGGAGACAGATTTCAACCAGAACGATTCCTGAGTGATGACGGGAAGTCATTGAACAAGGTGCGATGAGCTTGCAGTTGGGAAGTATAAACGGAACATTCCAATAGACCGTTGCCCTGCAACTGCTCTTCCTTGGATGCTTTGAACTTCATTGTAAAAAGAAGATTTTCTATAGCTACCTACTGCATGAAGTCAAAAGCAAAAGAACAGGAGAAAAGAGTTGCCTAACAATAAGATAGCCAATTTACACTGATATTATCTAATTTTTGCCGAATGCCAATATGACCGTATCTTGCAGGAGACGGTCGATCATTGTGTTCCCTTCTCAATGGGAAGGCGTCAGTGTGCCGGGGAGGCGCTGGCGCGAGTCGAATTGTTCCTGGGAATCACGTCGACCCTCCAACGATACGCGATTCTTCCCTGTCCCGATTGTCCCGTTGATCTGGATCCGGTGTACGGCAGCATCATCACTCCCAAGAAAAACCTATTACGACTTGTACAACTGGATTAGAATAACTTCTACAGATGCTGCTTGGCATAAACAAGTTAATCAAGTACGAACAAACATCTTTTTAAGCGCAGCAAGAATTGGCTTTGCATATGTATCCTCATACTTTATTAATTGGATGAGTTCAGTCATCCCTAGGACCAAAACATTGGTTACCGTAGCCTTACATATTCATGTACAGTAGGAATCCGTTGTGAGGAAATACAATATCGAGCGCTCATTTGTATCTTATGCGAGGCGATAATGTCATTGACGTCGCAGGCACTCAGGGGATTTTGTAGGTTATTTTGAGAACTTGGCATTCTATTGTGTTATTATTGGAGTTTGTTGAGAATAACGCGTTGCCTTGTCTATTATCCTCATTAGTATATCCGTGCCCAAGAGGTCCTCCCATTGTCGACAGTATCAATGCGTTCCTGACCCATCAGGGAAATAAATCCCCCTTCCCGACCTAAATCTGCATGTACTGCTCCAACTTCTCTGAAACACAACTTTCATACATTACGAGTGTGGTGTTATTTTTAAAGTTAATTTATGTCTTTTGATATTTTGCATAATTCATTTCAAGTAACTAGAAAGTACATTATGGTGCCCTAATGACAACAGTGAAAACGTTCTATGCCTTCACGTCAGAACTCCTTGACTGAGTGCGTACATTGGTTTAGGTTTCGGATGAACATACGTAGCTATTAAGGCATATTGCATCATCACCTTTCTGCCACAAAATGAAAATGTCGAGTTCACAAGATGAATCAGAATTACCCCTTTTTAGAAGGAAGAAGAAAATGCTAATAGGCGTTTTTTGAATCATTAGTCTGCTTATCATCTTGACAGAGTCCTTATGCAATTGAGCTCCATTTTTGACTAGAACGCTAACAATGAGGTCGATATTCCAAACAGAACCGTCGTCTCATTCATCTTTTCACTGAATTACACGGAACTTCCGTTTACAAAAGTGAAAGAGTGAAATGTTTCATGTCCAGCTTTTTTCTGAAGAAACTGGGATGTCCGCCGTATGCAATCTGGAGAATGTTTTTGCTGGTTCACGAGAATATATCCTTTCCACTCACATTATCGAGATCATCTTCATTTTGACCGCATTGATTCTATTCTTCGCTTTCGCTCTGATCCTGATTTGTAAAAAGGTATTTGTTTTGTTATTTGTGTAGGGCCATTAGAATATGTGCAAAGCTTGGTAATCCTAAAAAAATCCCAAGTTTGCACGGTCGCCAACCTCATTGCATTGTGGGTACGGTAGCCAATGAGCGCTGTTAGAAGTGGGCATAGGGAAGAGAAATTGATGCCACACAATTGTGGATAACAAAATGTTCTGTAAATAGCCAATTGTTGCCTGATAGTGCTCATATCTTTTCCGATACCCAGATTAGTCAGTGATCGCCCGAAAAAGTAGTGCAGAACAAGGAAAATTAATTTTCGCTTTTTGTGTTAACAATAAGGTGTTGAAAATTCGTGAGCCTGCTAATGTATTGTTGCTTAGCCAGTCACGTCAGTTTTATTTCATTGAATTTAATATTTGGTATTGATGATTGAAAACGGACATCCGATTTCAGGTGTATCACCCGAATTTACGGCTCCTCCTGATATTGTTGTCCTTGGGCGATGTTACCTTCTGTGTGTTCCGTTTGGTGTTCATTGGACAACATTATGTGGCGGCATGCGGATATCTCATCGATGAACTTATATTACAGTTCGGAACCTCAATTGGTATGTTTTACATCCAAGATGTTAGATGAAAAATAAAACAGTTTTATTTTTTAACACTAAATATACGTACCATACATATACTCGAATAAACCATTGGTTGGAAGCAAAAGAACGGAAATTATTGCAGCTGTTATAATGAATATGTTTACTACGTTATCTCTGACAATAGAACGTCTTCTTTCTACCGTACTCTATAAGAGGTACTTTCATTAATTTAAAGTGTTTACGTGCAATTCAGTGATATTCTCTTGTTTGTTATTGACAATCTAATCTAATGCAATTACTCTAATTTGTACAATACAACTAATCTTTGGATTTTGCCTAATATGCGTTTTTTTTTGCTTTTGTATTCGTAAAACGATCAGCTATATTTGTATGAATGTTACAGATACGAAACTTTGTTTGGAGGATTTCCACTTGTGGCAATCGTTGCTTATCTGATACAAGTCGTGGTGGCAACGTTAATTGTGCTGCTTGCTTTAGTTTGTATGTTTCGACTCATTTGTTTCTTTGAGGGAAACGACAGTCTTGTCATTGAAGTCTATCTTTCGCTAACAATAAGATGTTCGAATTTCGTGAGCCTGGGTTATGTCATTGCTCGAAACGCCAATTTCACTTTATTTAATTTATCATTTCTATCATAATTAAGCTTTCAGTTAATGTTACCTACCATTAGAGGATCACCCGTCAATGAAATAGAATAATGTATATTGTTGGTGTACAGGATTTGCGGTGTTTATTAGTAAGTTATATGTATAGGAAAAAAGAGCAGTTTGAGGCATGTGTCTTGCAGGGCAACTCGTGGATCGAACAACAACGACAATTCTTCTTCTCGCATTTGTCATTTGCACCGTTGTGGTATGTATATGATGACTTCCTTGACAATCTCAATTGTGTTCAGTTCTTTTTTTCGCTTCCCTGGATCACTCGCAAACTCTACGACAAGAATATGAAATCGTTCGATCCGAATGATTCGAGATTATCCAGCAGGCACGCGTTTCTTTCTTTGCTGACAGTATCATGCTGGCAATAACGTGTAGGTGATATTGTGAACCGAATCGAAGTACGTTGTGGGTTAAAGGAGATCTTACAGGTACCAAAGCTGGGAGAATATGAAAACAGCGAAGATGTTACGTGTCTTGGTGGCCTTCATCTCATTCACTATAATTCTCAATCAGATCTACTCGATTGTGTATATAGTGGTTCTCTCAGATGATTTTCAACGATTATCCAATCCTATCTATTATATCGCCTTTACTATTAAGGTATTTATATTTCAGTAACAGTGCGTATTTGTTGTCAGTTTATCAATACGTACATGCGTGAAATACTTATTGTTAGTAGGAATGAAATTGCTAGTGATAACCTCACAAGGAATTTCCAGACCATCGTCACAATGATGATAGCGATGTGGGGGAGAGCATCACTTCGACATTGCTTGAACAGAAATACGCGGGTTGGACCGATGATGGA
>JACMIJ010000780.1:0-15682 GCA_014805365.1 Koerneria luziae
CCCTCCTTTTGAAAGATGTCGGACCTGTTTTACCCCCCTTTTTTGATACTCTGGATTACTATAAGCGGTGCTCTGCTTACAATTATCACAAGCTGACTTGTTTTAGTAGTCTATTCTTACAATTGGTGTTAGTAGCTATTCAATAAGTTCTATGCAGCTTATGATGCAATATAATAAGAAAAAAAACGTCGATTCAGGAAAGATAAAAAGATGCTGCTTATTATTATAGAATACATTAAAAACTTACTTACATGCAAAACTCACTAACGCACAAAACCATAACTTGTACCTTGGGCTAAATTGTAACTGTATTTTAGCATGAATCTTCAGTAATGCTTGATTTGTTATTAAAAACCTATTCTTTGCTGATTGCTTGCGTACTTACAAAAAAATGAGCTTTTGAGTTCGTTCAAGGCATACTTGGTAGGCTGAATGGATACTGTTGAAGAAAAATTTCTAATCGTCTGACTGGAGACACCATGAGACGATTCTCGAAAACGGTCCACGTCGGCTAATGCGCGATTCTGAATACAAAATCCGAACGTGGTGCCTAATGTGTTCGGGTAGAAAAAATGAACTGATATGATGCGACAGCTTAAGATGGCAATGATGAGGGATCAAAGGTGGGTTGCTTTTGAGCGGTGGGGGACTGTTGGGGACTGGTAGTGGTGGGAAGCTGGTAATGTTGGGAGGCTGGTGATGGTGGGGACTGAAAGTGGTGGGAGGTTGGTGGTGGGTGGCTGGTGGTGGTGGTTTTGAACTAGTGGTCATGGAGGACTGACTGTAGGGACTAGTGGCGAAGGAGTGTTGGGGACTGGTGGTGGTGGGGACTGGAAGTGGTGGGGGCTGGTGATGGTGAGGAATGGTGGTGATGGTTATGAACTGGTGGTAGTGTAACACTGACTGTGATGAATGGTGGTGGTGAACTTGCAATGATGGGACACTTTACAGAGATTCATGGCCCTGTGATTATTAGACTGCACGGGGATGAAGAACCGCGCAACATTTCGAATCTATTGTTTTTGCGCCGATTCGAAAATGCCTGTCATTTTTGTTCTCTAGGGTATATCTTTGTCTAGATGTTCAATTGAGGTAATTATATAATATTAAGTAAATGTTCAATTGAAGTAATTATATAATATTAAGTAATTATATGATATTTGGCTGTAAGCTCTGTCAAAATGATCACTGTTTATTATTGGTTTATCTGACTCCGTTCTGTACAAATATCCGACTGTCGCCATGTATTTCATTTTGTAAGCGTATTCAACTTTTCACAGTTCAGTGCAGCTTACAAGCTTGTGAAATGACAAAGATTTGCGAAGAGTTTGAATACTTTGGCAAATTTGGGTGATTGGAAAGAAACCTAACAATAAAATTTGATCATACAGTGACAGTCGGATGTTTGTAGAGAACGGAGTCAGGTAAGCCAATAGTATGAACGTTTAGAAAAGCGTTGTATAATTTCAAGTAAGGTAAACGACATTTGATTTAGGTACTAATAATAAGTATATCTTTAAAAATAGTGGCCTTTCTTGTTTACTAATGTTTATTCAAAAGTGACATACGGAGATGCAACATGTAATAGATCTAACATGTCATAATCTTTTGATAGAATAATTTATGCTTACATACGTGACATTAATCGGGGCTTATGCGCATTAGAAACTGCTAATGCTAGTTCCGCATTCATTGCAAGATTTATGCAGTTTTGCATCTCCCGTTAAAGAAGGAGTGAACGCACTTTTTTACTATGTCCGAATGCTCTTATGTTTGCTGTGAAACATGAATATAATAAATAGGGCATAGTTATTTTTCGACAATTTCTGTCTTTCAATCCTTATAAAACACTCAATTGGCATTTATGTCACTATATAAGCTACATAAGTGTCAACCACACTCAGGGTAAGCTATGGTTAACCGGGACATAGTACTCTAAAAAGTGAGTTTACATTTTCTTTAACGTTTGCCTTATTCGCATGCTGTGAACGTTTCGGCAAATACAACAAGTATATGCATAATTATGTTTATTATTACAGATTGAAAGTTCATAATATAATATATCTCAAAACACATATATAACAATTCGCACAAAAAAACACAACTTAAACACAGGTCACGTGGCAAGATGAAGCTAATCTAGATTTGGCAAGGTAAAGCTTTTTTCAATTATTCGGAAAAACATGAAGCGAGAAGAAACGCTAGACTTTGGCGAGATTCTATTCACACCTACATATGTACTATTGGCATACTTGACTCCGTTCTGTACAAATATCCGACTGTCACTGAATGAGTGCATCTTATTGTTAGGCTTCTTGTCAATTACATAAATTTGTTAAAGTTTTCAATTACTTCGCAATCCTATGCCATTTTCCAAGCATACAGACCTGCTATGAACTGAGAACACTTTGAATACGCTTACAAATTGAATATGTACGACAGTTGGATATTCGTTCAAAACGGAGCCAAGTATTCCAACAATATGCGGGATCGGTTTTTTTAACGAAACTAATGTATGTACAGAAATATTGGGAGTTCAGATCACTGTTCATATTTAATAAACCTCCTTATTCTTCATTTTGAATACAAAAAGTTCTTCAAACTATCGAAATGCGAAGCATGTGACTGATTCTTTCGTTACTTCACAGTACTTTCGAGCGTGGATACTGTAGCTGAATTCGCCTTTCGCACAGAAAACGTCGTACCTTCAAAGTGAACAATTACTGAGGATGATTAGTTCTCATGGAAACATAACCCTAATGAGAGTGCTAACAATAAGAATACTTAACACTCAAGAAATAAGTCTCTTAAACTCTCTGAGGCTTATATTAGGCTTATTTGAGGTTCTTGAATATGTTTTGTTCTTTTTAGAAAAGGCTTTGCAATCTTTGTAGTACATGAGGAACGGTATAGATCGGCGAAACAACATAGCGTGAAACATTATTTACTAATTGTGACAATAAGAAGAGCCAGAAAAACGTACCTTTCAAAATCGAAAGCATTTGCGGCAGCCTTGGATATCAACCTTTTCGATATGGATACATCGTCCAACATAACCTGGAATATTCAAACTTAGTCATTTTCGGCGCCGCCCAATATAAGAACCCCCTGGATAAAAATCCTAGGACAAAGGATAATCAAATTAGCCATCATTGCTCTAGGGTTCTTATTCAGGCGGTTCTTATATTGGGCGGCGTCTCATCTTCACACCACTTACAACAATTTATTGATATCACAATGATTGATAAGTAATGCATGTTTTTTGTATAGTAAAATGAATATCATCACGATATTTTGTTCAGATGCCCTGAAACAAAGTATTGAAAAAAAACGTTGGAAAGGGAAGCCGAAGGCACTTGAAAACTTGCCTTGAGCATAATTTCGCCGAGCTTCTCCGAATTGCATGTAGATCTTGTGCGCGGAACAATAGCGGTTTGATCGTCGCGTTGTTTGATGTTCTGATAAGTGGATGTATTATAGAGACGATCCCATAAGCGCACAGAATGATTTGCGCACAAAAAATAACTTGCACCTTAAGCTAAACAGTAACTGTATTTCAGCATGAGTCTCAAGTTGTGCCCAATTTAGGGCCAAATACCAGAATTTACTTCCATTAGTTACTTACAGACGGAATTGTGCCCTTGTGCGCTTATGATTTGTGCGTTTATGGGATCGTCCCGTATTATATTGCACTGCATGCTCAGACAGTGCAACTTCCGCCGGTCTAAAATTTGCATATCCCTTTATCATAGAGAGTAAAATCTTTGTTATCGAATGCAAATTAGGTACTGTAGACCGGCGGAAGTAACGTGCTGTGTATTGTGTTAATGCCATTCAATGTAAAAGCACAGTACTCTCGAATCAAGGCCTGCGAGCATACTGTGACCAATCACAGTTATTTTGTCATCCTTTGAGATGTTTCCTTGGAAATTTGGACCTCCTGGCATGTTCCCAGTTCAAATTTCTCGCCATCCTGTACGTTAGTTACAAGTCAGGAATATGTCTGCCTGCGAGGCAGCCCCGAGGATAACAGGGCGCTGTTAATTGTAAGTAGAACAAGTGAGGATCTTAAAAATCATTAAGATTAGGATCTTACAATTAAGTTCTTACAAATTAGGGTTCCTTTCTTTGAGCACCTAAAAGTCTTTACCTTGATCTTGGACAGGAGTTCATTGCGCCGATTCATTGTGTCCAGATCGTCCTTGATCTCGGCCGAGGTGTCTCTCTTCAGTTCTTTGTCGTAGTTCGGCAGGATGTCGTAACCGGTCGTGTATGTCGATGGTTTCACTTCGTATTGTCCAGAGTGCTCTGGAAATTTTGTGGCTTTGGGCAAAAATTGGGGCTGTTTAAAAAATTTCGGTTCTGTGCCTTCTGTTGGCAGTCTCCACTTCATATGATGGGTTTTTGTTATACAAGCAAAACTAATCATTATTTCTTCTCCAGAACGTATGCACTATGCATGCATACTACAATATACACACTATCAAATTTGTCAAAGTGTCGGCATACTTATGATACGCCGTTTCGATACGACTTTGACACTTACATGTCCATTCGTCGCTACTATATCGAAAATAACGAATTTGTTGATGAAATTTGGCCATGCACGAAATAAATCATTACTATGTTCCAACAATTCTATCTTTTGTGTTGCATAGAAGTTACGGGTATACTTACTCGTGAATGGATTGCTGTTGCCGACGGTCTTGTACCCGGACTTGTGAATGGGCATGTTGTTGGGTGTGTAGACGATTTCCGGTGACTCCTCGGCACCGTAGGCGGGATACTGTCGATTTCGCTGTTGCTCGTGATACGGGATCTGGATGGGATCATCAGCTTTTTAAGGAGAGCGGAAACCGTTATTTTGTTTTGACAAAAAACACGAAACATTTATGATTGGGGCAAGCACATATGAACTATTATTATGATTATTAATTATTGTTGTTGAGTTTTTATTCAGTAATGAATAAGGGTATGGAGCACTTATCATGCGAGGAGTGGGGTGGGTCACCTAATTTTGGAGGAGGGTAATATGTTGTGAGAAGAAGCATAGCATGCACAGAAGTGGTGAAATGAGAGATTGTCAGTGGATTGAAACAAATAAGGAATCGTTTTCTCGCAAGAGTTCACTCACCGGCTCATACGGAGTCGGACTCGGTGAGTCGGCCGTGGACAGTGTCGTGTATCGCGTGACGATGATCGGACTCGCGGTGGTCGATGGCGACTCGACGAACTGCGGTGGAGTCGGACTGATCGGAACCGAGTCGTAGTTCGGCGTGGTCGTGAATACTGGAAACGAAAGAGGAGTGATTGCTGGTGCTCATCGTGTATCTAGGCGTTGCGTTTCTATAAATACTATTGGCTTACCTCAGTGAGGGAAAAATATACAGCGTTACGACATGTGTGTACTTGAATCAGCTCAAGTTGTTGATACTGATTTCTCTTTCGAACCAGTTAGAGAAGCTTTACGTTTACAGCATCTGTTTTCCCAATGTAATTCCATTAATGGCACACCATTAAAGTCGTGGAGTAACAGCAACGAACGTATACGTACTATTGGCTTACCTGATTCCGTTCTGTACAAATGCCCTACTGTCACTGCGTAATCTCATCTTATTGTTAGGTTTTCTTCCAGTTACCCAAATTTGCCAAAGTATCCACACTCTTCGCAAATCTATGTCATTTCGCAAGCTTTTAAGCTGCGCTGAACTGTGAAAGCTTGAATACGCTTACAAATTTAAATACATAGCGACAATCGATTATTTGTACATATCATAGTCAGATAAGCTAATAATATCTAGGCGTTACATTTCTATACATATGTCAAAAACTGGGTGACCCTAAAGAAACAGGGTGCCTATTGAACATTTAGGTTCCCTATCGGTGTGTTTACAATCTTAAGGTATCCCAAAGTAGTGTTCCCCGACGGTTGTCGATGGATGGTGCTCAAGGGAGGCAGGAAACTACTAATTGTAAGAGTGTTACAAATTTGAGAGAGTATTGAAAGTTGCTCATCATGTTTGTGCACCAACCTGCACATAGATATGTCTTGCAATAGTAAGAGCCAGTTTTTTGGACGTTTTTCTTTTTCAAATACTGTTTAAAAAATCATATTGTTGTAAATACTATTCACTGGGTTTTCCAGGCTAGGGCGTCAGTCTTAGCAATACTGTGGGCACCGACCCGGTATGGTCATGGAATAAAAGGTAGGGCGGATAAACAGTAAAAGATTGGATGGGGTGTACCTACGGACCGAATTTCATGAGGGGGGTCTCCAACGTTTTCGGGTCTTTTACCTAGGATCCACTACTAGCAAAGAAATTTTAGGTAGGAGGTATACCAATTTTGTCACTGAAACGCCGGAAAGTACCACCTTTCTACTCTACGCGTATGGTAAACGGGATTGAATGGTAAACGGAAGAAGAGGATTATTGCCCTGTACCGCTTCGTTTTGTTCATGGTGTTTGGAACATTCACGGCGGAACGAAGAGAGTAACATGATGCGAGTGGCACGCCGTGTGTGTGTGGAAACGAACTCCGGAGAGAGTTACGGATCTATTTCGGGTGCTGTCAGAAACAGCGCTTTCTGTGCACTAACACCACGCTGTTCCGGCGGATCCCAATAGATCAGGGGATCGTGATTCATTTAAGAAAACTCACTTTTTAAAGTACTATGTCTCCGTTAACCATAGCTTGGCCTGGGTTTGGTAGGCGCTTCATTCGCTTCTTTTGTGATATAAATGCCAGTTGAGTGTTTTATGAGGCTCGAAAGACCAAAAAAACTGGCAAAAATAACACGTAACTATGCCCTATTTATTCATGTTTCACAGCCAACATAAGACTATGCGGACATAGTGAAAAATGAGTTTACACCTTCTTTAAAGGGAGTCGGAAACCGTCAGTTCACCGAGGAATCTGCTTATGTGTATGCCTTGAACACAAAAGCGGCGGGTCAATAAAATACTCAACATGAACACATTTTTCGCGACTGAAATGACGGTTTCCGGCCTCCTTTAACAAGTCTTCTGTCGTGGTAGAAATTGCTCTTGTTGTGGTGAAGGTAGAAGCTAATTCGCTTTTGTTCTCTACGTATTATCCTTTGTTCGAACAATTAACTTTAGCTTCAACTTGGAGCACATGCTTCGGGGCTGATCTATCCCTCTTCTACTTGTAAGATTGTCATGAATAGCTTATCAGGTTGATCAATTCAAGCAGCGGAACATCTCTTAGTAGCTCACTATATCACCCTCGATAATTTTTTAAACTTTTTTGTATAAATATATAATATAACAACTTTTTACCTATCTATGTATAACTTCACTATGCCGTTTTCATACATACTCATTCCTGTTTACGGTGTTTTACATGCATCGTATAAATACTCATTATTAAACGGAAAGTTTAATTTGCTCTTACTGTTAGGTAGAT
Organism: Koerneria luziae; assembly: GCA_014805365.1. NCBI lineage: Eukaryota > Metazoa > Nematoda > Chromadorea > Rhabditida > Neodiplogasteridae > Koerneria > Koerneria luziae. Next base: position 7,429 of record JACMIJ010000780.1, read on the forward strand.
GAGTGAACCAGTCAGGAACCCGGAACATATCTAACCATGGACTACGGTTGATTCAGCATTGGATTAGCAAAAGCAATTGCAAGTAGTGAATGCTTTTTAGACATGGAAAAAAAAAGTAAACTATTGGTTCAAAACAGCAGATCCAACCGTTATTGTCGTTGAGGATCGGCTGGCGGTACTGGCTGTTCAGGTAGACAGCCGGTGCGGGATACGAGTGTGGAGGCGAGACTGTGAGGGGTTGCACGGAAATGTCGATTGGTGGAGGCTGCGGCTGCGGTGGAGGCGGAATCCAGGGCTGAAGGGGGAATTTGCATGACACCACAATGTAAAGTAGAATTTCCGTTGGTTTTAAATTTACATATTAGTTTGTTTCCAGGAGAGAAAATTTTGTTAAGATATGCAAATGAGGTACTGGCGAAAGCAGCATGTGCTATGTGTCTATTACTAAAAAAATTATCCTTGTTGATGTTTTCCAAGCAGGAATACGAAAATCTTAAACTGCGCTCTTGGAATGATTTCAAAACTCTGTTAATACTATATGCTAAACTTTCACGATCTTTCTCGAAGACAACAAACTATATTCTGACCAAACTATGTACTGTCATATTTAGTATCTACGAAGTTGGTTAATCTGGTTGCAAAACATGTTTAGGTTAACTGATTGTTGCGTCGTCCGAGAAATTGATCTCATTGTTAGGAGCAACTTGTCTCTATCGCACAAGTGAGCATTCATTGACATGCTTCTTGTTTAGAAAGCAACAATTGCTAAGTTTCACTGCGTTCATGTACAACATTACGATAAGTGTTCTTAATCCTCCTCTCAGTTTTCACCGAAAATGCTACAAAAACATTATATTATACATAAGAAGTGCAGAAATAAAATGCTTAGAAGAAATAGAGTTGAGCACTTTGGTCATGTCTGCGACACCCTCTCCCATGATCAGCGAAATTTCTCTACCATGAGAGAGTGTGTAGACATGACCAAAATTTTCTAATTCCATTTTACCAAACTTTTTACTCCCCACCCTCTTATATTCATTCTAATTTTGCTAGATAAAAGAGATTGATTGTTCCCTGACAATATTCATCCCGTCCCCGATCTACTTTCACTATCAATAACTGTCGCATTGTCCTACATTTTCCGCCTAAGATGGGATTAGAATTGGCACTTTTACTATCGTCTGGATGGATTTCCCTACTTTTGTGTGGAACTGGAATACTTATTCAGGGATCACATAACATGACAATTGTACAGTTTTGCATAATTTGTTGTTTTCTCGGCCAGAATGGTGATTTAAGGTCCCCATTTGTAAGGTACAAAATCCGTAAACAAGGCATGCTAATCAGACATGTTGTTTTTCCACTTGCGAGCGGAAATCAGGGTTGTTTGAGCTTTGCAGAAGTAGGACTGGATTGCCAAAGGTGGTTTGTGTATTGTGGTCAAGAATAGTGTGGAATACCACTTGGCAGTTGTTGAGAGCTTGCAAAGGATGAGGAACATTTTCCCATTTCGTAAGTGTTTTAGATACGCAGAGAAAAATAACCCTCAAATTTGAGAGTTTTATTCACTGTTTACTGCTGCAGTGTTATAAACCCTCATTTTTTGAACAGGATTGCGAAATACTTAACACTGGTAAAAATGAGGGTTATAAACCCTCAAGCAGATTTTAGGCTTATTTGAGGGTTATTTTTCTCTGAGTACTTTAACGGAGCAAGCTCATGAGACTTCTTAAAATGACGTAGCATCGGCCCGGCTCCCTCGGTTACCGCCCCGCAGGCTATGAGGCCTTGAGAGGACTTCACTTCACTTTTGCCCTTCAAACTGCTTCGGATTTTACTCCATAACCATATAGGCTCTTTTGTTAGTGCCATATAAATGTACCGCACTAACAACAAGACTACAAAAGACAAAAGCAAAGTCTCCCGATTTCAAGGTATTTCGCCTTGCGGGCGAAAACAAGACTACACAATATCTCAACCTGCCAGTAACCATAAATCTTATTCTCATTGTCAGTGCATTTTTTACTGTTTTTAACTAATTTTGGCCACAACACATTTCTGCCATAACCTCCATAATCAACCTAAGACACATATTATAAATAACACTCTCATTTCACGATTTCATTACTAAGGAAATTCTTACAATTAGTATCCTTCTCCCGTTTCTATTACACAATCTCATCCCCCGAGTCACATGGCGACGGTTCTCCGAACAATCACTCCCCGCTGTTCATACGCTTCATATCATTCTGTTAATAATGTTTTGGATAAATAATAATAATAATCACTTAATAACGGTTTCGCAGGTCCTTTAAGAAAAAGAATAAGTGTCATACAGTCTGATAATTGTTGACGGGCTGTGGTGGTGGAATGTATCGACTGGGATACGAATTGACGTAGCCGGGAATGTTGTAGGTGGCGACGTATGGCTGGAAGTGCTGTTGTGACATGAAGAGAAGAGGAGGACGAGCGTATGACGAGGATGCGGACTGGGTGGAACAGCCCTGGATGACAGGGCATGCCGGTGGTGGAGGGCAGATCTGGAAGAGTCGGCATGCATCGACAACAACGTCATTGATAACGCAAGGGCACCCCGTTCAGTAAACAGTGAATAAAACCCTCAACTTTGAGGGTTATTTTTCCATGAGTAGAGGCACCCCGTTTATGAGCTTAAATTTCCAATAGGCACCCCGTTTTTGGCGTCTTACGTTAGAGGGTTACCCGGTTTCCGAAATGTGTAAACGTTTCTTGTCGATGTATGAAAGATGAGAACAAGGAAGCGTCAATTGCAATCGTTGTGCTACCCTCATAGAGTATTATTAAACAAACATTGAAACATCAGACAAACGTTTCGTTAGATTTTTTTGCAAGGAACTCTTCACTTGTTCTTGCAATTAGTGGTATACAAAATTACATGTTTATACGCACTAGATACTGCTAATTGTAAGAACTTTTATTGTGTATTGTTTTACTTACTTTCTGCATAGTTAGTGAAAATGGACAAAGAAAATATTTCATTATCTACTATGATCCAAACACAGAGCCGAAGCACAAACTAGTTTAACATAGATGCTTACCGGCTGTCGTCTACACGGGCAATGACAGCCTCCGCCGCCAAAGAAGAAGCCTTGTACCGCGGGTAGCAGAAGGCACAGAAGAACCAAACCAAGCTCAACCAGCGAAGTATTTCGGCACATTTTGACGATGTCGTGGCCTTCTGGACGGCTTCTTGTGCTTAGAAGCTCCTTGTAAGTAGCCAAGAATCACGTATCAGCAGATGTTTGCGTTCTTTGGGGTTGTTGATAACTACTTGTTCCTCTCTTTAGATATCTTATTGTTAGGCACCTGAGCCTTGCCGAAACACTGGTTTGATGAGGTTCTGAAAATGAAATGTGTTGAAAGGTATTCTGAAAGTTTATGTTATCTGCACGCTTTTTTAAGAAACAATTTCGCACGAATCAAATTTGATGCTAGAACGCGCTCGTGTTGTTGAACACGTAAAACGTTAGACATTTCAGACATACAAAAAGAATATTAAGTGTAAAAAAAGTATTTGAATTGGCATTCGGCTGCACATCATATAATCGTCAACCTTCAGAGACTTCAATATCACTACACGATGTTTGTATTTGGAAATGTAGTGAGACTAAGCAATGCGCACAAACTCTATCGTTTCTCTCGTAAGAACTACGAACGCTTACATGTTTTTCAGAAAGGTGTGTAAAGGAAGAATGGCATGAATTGGTCTGGCTGATGAGGTCAATGAAGAGCAATGATGTCTACCACGGTGATTCTGAATAGGATACGGTCCCAACGTGGTGTCGAACTGTGTTCGGAAGGGAATTATATGTGCAGGGCTTGAAAAAGGAGACATACTGCATCAGGGCTGTGCTTTTTCCGTTTTCCGATTTTCCGAATTTTCCGTTTTCCGACCATTTTTCGGAAAAAATTTTCCGAGTCGGAAAATCGGAAAATTTGAGGTTTTCCGAAATTTTTCCGACTTTCCAAATTTTCCGAAAATTCGGAAAAATTTCGGAAAAAAATGTTGTTAGTTTACAAAAGCTTTCGGGTAGATGAACGTTGGAAGAATGCAATTCATTGGAATACCAACTAGAAAAAATGTAGTAGAGAAAATTCTCATTTTAGGCACCCAGAATGTTGATAGAAATTAACCACCATTGAAAAATCATCAGATTCCAATGAAGAACACTTTTTCCGAATTTTCCGAAATTTTCCGATTTTTCGACTTTTAAATTCGGAAAATTTTCCGTTTTCCGAATTTTCCGAAAAATAATTTTCCGCACAGCTCTGTACTGCATTATACAAGGACAGTGGGGACTTGCAAAAGAGATATCTTATACAGTAGATATCTTATCCAAAGATGATGAGGAAAGGCTCGCGAAAGAAGAAAGAAGGCATGACAAAGAAGATCAGATGAAAATGGCCAGGGCAGATTCGGGATATGTGATAATAACTGTGACTGATTGACGCTTAGAGAAGGACAATGATGGAATATTAAAAATTATCTTTGCTAGCGTTCTAATTGTAAGAAATAATGAGCCCCACAACACATTTCGGCTTATTGTTAGATAAACGAATTTTGTGATATCTTTAATGTTCATCAAAGAAATACATTAAAATGCTCAAACATACAAACAAATTTTACATAAATAAATATAACACTAAGCAGCCCTAACGTGCTATAATTGCTCAGTGGTAAAATTAAATGTGTTTAGCATTTGCGACTGGTATCCTTATTTCCTCATGGACGTTCCACGAACACAATCCCAGTTACTATATCGGAGACACCTTATAAAGAGGAAAATCGGGCATCATGATACTAATCCAATTCTCAGATCAACCGAGGAACGCCTTTGTCTCGAAAATTCCTTTCACTGTATCTTCCCTTTCTACCTCCCGGAAAGACCTTCTCATAAAAAGCCTCAACAAAGAGCGAACTTTCTCTTTCTCACTGGATAAAGGATTTTCCTTATACAATACCCAACGGCAGAGTTGTAACCTTGACTTTTTAATGACTTGTGACAGGGAATTAGTCAATTTCCAAGCAAACTTCACTGGCAAAGAACGAGGAAAAAAGAAAGGCACGAAAATAACACTAATACTAATACTAAAATTATCGCCGGCTTATCACACAAAAACCGACAGTCACAACTATACGGAGCTCATAAAACACAATTGTACCACATTTTTGAATTTAAATGGGTGCTCTTTGTCAGTAAAATTGTACGTACAACATATTGCAGATGTAGATGTTAGTCGTTGCATTAAAACACTCGTATTGTTCAATGTTAGAGGCATAGATTAACACAATAACCATTAACGTTATAAAATCATTTTAAAAGTATCTAATACTATCTAGTGTCAGACTGTTATCTAATGTTATTGTTGTCAAAAGAGAATAGATATGTAATGTTAGATGAATTGAAAGCAGTTGCATAATAAGGTAGTGAGAGGCCGAACAGTTAGGACAAGTGGTCACGTAAGTGAAAAGATGGCCAACACAATCCAGACGATAAGCGAGGGCGATTGTTACGGGATCGGACTCGAAGCTGCTCTTGCCTAATCGCTAGCCAAAGACGCAAATCTGGCGAGTTTCGAGGCAGCGAAGATGCTGGGAAAACTTTGGTTTGCAGATAATGTCCAGTGTTAGCGTGATGAGGTTATAACTTCATTATTAACTTCATTATAGTAAGGCTTAGGGATCACGTAAGCTAAATTTTTCGCATGCTTGAAGATGATAATTGCATTGTCTTATACAATATAGATCAGAAAATGTCATTTATAATATTATAAGACACTGTCAAGACAACAAGGTTTCAATCTTTACTTATAAGATAACGAAACATGCAACTTTTAGACCGGCGGAAATTTACATCATCCTAAGAAACTGTCATAGATTCATAGGTTTGAAGACAACTCGTGCCTTTCCAAGAAGGAAGACGCCTGACAATGAGGAGGAGAGTGAAAGTGAAGGGATAGGGAGGACTCGAGTTGACTATTGTCAATGAGCAGCGATGATCGTAACTGGTATATATGTGGGGGGAGATCCATCTTACCAATAAGGGTCTTACGGGGTTTCAACGTTCCACAAAAAATAACAATTTGATAAGTGCATTGTATTCATATGCAATTGTTGAAACATAAATGTGCTGACAATTTCTATCAAAATGTAACGAATATCAGTTTTACTTACAATTAGCATTGTAATTCATGATATTTCAAACTCTAACGGTAAGCATTAGTTTAACACAGCATGTTGCTTCGGTGTAGAGTACCTAATTTGCATATAACAGCAATGGTAAAAAAGGAACATACAAATTTGAAACCGGCGGAAGTTCCACTGTCTTACTATTGGCATATCTGACTCCGTTCTGTATAAATATCCGACTGACGCTACATAATAATAAATTTTGTAAGCGTATTTAAATTTCACGCAGAAGTTCATAGCAGTTTCACAAAATTGTGGAATGGCACAGGACAAAAATAAATACCTTAGCAAGTTTGTGCAATTTAAAGAAACCTAACAATAAGTATGCTAATAGTATTTGAGGTATTCGAAATTTAAAAAAAAACAATACTTCGAAGCTATCCTTGCAAGCTGCTTGGTCACTCTTTCAGCAGAGGCTGGGGCGGATTTTTTTTGGTGCGACGACAATTTTCGGATTATAGCTGTATTGGTCATCGGCTAGGAGAAGGCAGTTGTTTGTGGGAGATTGTCACAGAACATGTTTGGAGAGCATCTTGGACATGGAGCATGCAAGTTGGGGTTTTGTCGAAACTACAGTCTAGTTGCCGTTGTGGGGGCATCATCAGGATTAGGATACATATGTAACTTCAGTCTGAACAAATCTTCAACTGTCGTTGTATAGTAACATCTTATTGTTATGGTTAGCAAAAAAACATACAAATTTGCATGTAAATTCAAAATGTTTTCGAATTCCATAAAGTTTCACAAGTTTCTTGGCTAAATAATATTATACGAACTGCGAAAAATTTGAATTTGTTAACAAAGTTCAATAGATAGCGACAGTCGGATATTTTTGTACAGAATGTCAGATGTTCCAATAGTACGCTTCACATTAAGCCCAGTGAGACTTCCACCAGTCTGAAATTTGAACATTCCTTTGTTCTTGCAAAAGACGCCTCTGTAGTCGAATGCAAAAGAGGTAGTCTTTGTGATCTTCTTGTAGCCTGCCTTTCATGTAGGATCATCTTTATCTTTCAAATTTTTTTGATGTCTTACAATTAGTGCCTCCAAAACGAAAAAGAGCAAGGAGAGAAGAAGTGTTCATCATTGTTAGCGCAAACTGCTATGTTATTCATCTTGCGCTAATGAGTTTTGTTATTGACGCTTTGTTGGGGCACCGAGCACCGAGTTGGCCTTGGTAGAGATACGTTGTTGCACGCGAGGCCGTACTTTTCCAATTCGACGAAATGCTTCCGATTTCGTCTCTGAGAAAAAAAATACTGTGAGCCTTGCTAGATCTGAACTTGTAAAACGTACTTTTAAAAGTAATCCTTTCAAAAGGACTATTCCACTGGAAAAGAAACGATTACTTGAGGAGACATGCAGCAGCAGCCTTTGTTCTTTTCAATTCCATTATGCAAGTGGTTTACTGTTATAGTTTCTACGTGTTCAAAAAAGGCCCAAGAAAAATGGCAGCATCTTCCTGCACGCAAAGCACGTACAAAGGCACACTCGGCAACTTCCTCTTTTCTTTTTTGGCAACCAGTTGCGCGAATCGGTTATTGAACAAAGTTCGCACCAAGAACACGAATGTTGCACAATTGAGCAATTTGTAATAGCAGAACACTACGTATTACTTGCATACTCTGGAGAACAATGCATAGATTCTCTTGGTTTTTTTTTGAAAACTAAAGGTAACGTAAAGTTCTTCAAATCAAGACCTAACATGCGGACCCAGGACAAGAAAAACATTTTGAACAAGCTTTGTTATTTTCACAAAACAGTGATTTGAAAATAGTATTTGTTTTGTCTTTTGTAAGGCATAGAAGTGCGCTCTCTGTATAACGAAAATCTTATTGTTAGCCCGTTTTACTGTCAGTAATAAATCCTTTTGTTGTTGTTAGACTAACAATAAACAAATTATGTATATTTTCTTTACATATCTTTTTACATGATATGAAGAAGTGTGTATCATGATTTGTATTCATGTTAAAAATTTCACACCGTTTGATGCTATTCCTTGATCGGGGGGGGGGGGGGGGTTTT
>JACMIJ010000781.1:0-15681 GCA_014805365.1 Koerneria luziae
AAACAGGCGATTGAAAGCCAAATCAGGCCCAGCGTAGCGGCCGCCTTCGGCGGCCAGCTACGCTGGGCCCAATAATGGGTTGAATACGCAAAATGATAAGTAGGGAGGGAATACATACTTCAGCATGTCTGCAGGGATGGACAGATGCCATGACAGTTTGTTCGAGATGCGGATGGCTTTCAATAGTGATTGTCTTATTCGCATGATCAGCTGAGAAATCTTCGTTCATCTGAGCGGTTGTCAATGGTTTCCTTTCCTCATTGTATCCAGTCAACCACAACCGAGGCACCTGTAACTTATCCTTAACATTAGACAACATAGTAAAGATTCAGATCTGTCTTATTGTGCCGTAGTATTTCCACTTGGAACTCTCTTCCTACAGGTTTTTCATTATTTCACAATCGCTAATTTCAGTACCTCCATATACGCTATTCCTCCTCTAGACTTGATTACCCTTTTCTAAATTGGGTAACCCGTACAATCTCTCATGACGAGTCTCGTGTGTTGTATTATTATTTGCCATTGAATAAAGACATAATATTCTTGTTGTTTGCACATACCTGATAGTACTTGTCGTATGTGATGTGCAGATCATAAGTACGTGGTCGTTCGACCTCGGTTTCCTTTTGGGAAGAGGTTAGGACGAATCGTCCTGGGTCCTCATCCTCGAGTGCCCCCGACTCGACCAACTGATCCAGATCAACGGCTTCTTCTTCCTCCGCCCCCTCCTCCATCTTCTCTTCCATCTCGACAGCTTTGGATGCTGATGAAACGGAGAAGTGATGAGTATCCACCTGCAACCCACTGTATATATTATGCATAACATAGTCAAATATCTATGGGCTAAATATTTTTAAATCTAACAATAAGACATTTATTCCTTAAAATTCACTCTGTCAAACTCTACTTGTCATGGTTGTAAGATAATCAACTACACAGCAACAATGAGTATAAACGATGAATTAGTAGCATAATATATATTCTAATGAAAGGTGCATGCCCATCCGGAGTCGTCGTCTCCCTCGAATCCCTCCTCCGCTCCGATTTCCTTGTCCGACAGGATCTTCTCTTGTGTTGGATCATATTCCATTTGCATACATCGTTTATGACAAGGAACATTCCTTGTGATGAGGAATTGTTTGTTGGGAGGGAGATAGTTCTTCTGTCCCTTCGGATCGACTTTCGCCCAGGACCATGTCGGACAGTGGTGCACCAGATGATCGCCGGCCACGACGAACTCCTCGGGGGTCAGCACACCCGTCTCTTTGAACTTGCTCTCCTTCAGAATCGGAGTGAGCTTTTCACCCACACTGAGTGCCGTGCTCTTCAGATTGTTGATTAGATCTTCCATCTGGAAAGGACAGTCACATGATCCTCGATGAGCAACACCAATATCCAAATACACGAATCACGTGATGCGCTTCTTTTGTTATCAATAGAAATATTCATTGTAAGTTGTACAATCGCAGAACAAACAAATTGGAATAATGCACGGTGGAATAATACAAGATGATACTTAGAATAATCAGTCCTTAAAAAAGTGTAAAAATAGATCCTACAGTACCCTTACTGCAAAAAAACGAAAGTTTCCCACCTCGAATACAGCCGGTAGCACAAGCAGTAGAGAGACATTTACAAACAGGATACTTCTAATGCTAAGGAAAAACGGGGTCCGTTATGAATGTTGTCAATGGCTTACACCATGACTCAGCACACGACATTGCTTCCCAATCCGGCAAACGAGAGCCAAAAACGGTATGCTGCGGACGCGATATTTTACCGAATTTTTCGTTCAGTTTGAAATTGGACGTCACGTCTTCGAGAGGATCACACTAGAAAGTACTAAATACCTTCCTTATGTGACATACATTCAATGGCAATGCACTTAATTTACCGTATCCGAAAGCGATGCCAAGCGCTGAGGTATAAAGAGTAATGAATAATAAGGCACGCACATCGCATAGAGAGTACAGCAGTCAAAAAATATGAGCTAAGGTAAATCGTTCGTAACATTCCGGCTGTTGCACAAAAGTGTTTATTTGAGTACCTTGGTATTATACCTGTTAGGTTGAAGTTCACACCTTGGTTGTCCAGGTGTACAAGTGATAGACAAAATCGACAAAAAGGACAAAAGACAGCGTGGTGCACAGCATCGAACGCACTCTTCACACAGAGTTGGAATGTCCTATATTGGTCTGCACTATGGTTGATCACGTGAGAAATAAGTTTGAAGATGGCGGATGGGGGTGCCCTGAATGACGTTCGAGCCACCTAAAAGAATAACGACATCCACTTAAAATTATTCTTCAGTTCTGAAAAATCAGCCATGTATCTGGCACTTGCCGATTACAATGACACGGCGGAAACTTTGCAAAACTTTCTTTGTTTCACAGTATCTTCACTAAAACGCGTCCCCATAAGGTAAGACTCAAAGCAGCGGGTATGACCTAATCTGCATTTTTGCCCCACTCACAACTAAATCACAAAGAGAGAGTAGTTGCATTGCCTGTATTTTACATAACATACAACAGCAGTACTTAATTAAATTATCTCCTATTACATTCTGGTCTTTGCTTATGCAAAGCTACTGGTTCGGTACATTTGTAACGGGGTCCAGAGAGGCTTAAATGGTAGAGAGAAAAAAGATGCAAATTGCTATATATCGTGATCCGGTGGTAAGAAAAAATTAGTGACGCCGCGCGACCGCTACGCACTTGTTCATCGGGTTGCATTCGCGATAAGCCCTTGGGCATTTTTTCTGAATTCAATACGCTTTATCAGTTGTGGATATAATGTAGTTTTTAAATGTTCTGGAATATGCAACCATGCCATGCTTCAGGTATGAGTTGTCTATTTCGGCCTGTGTGTCGACATTTTTCTATCGGTCTGCCAACTCACTCATGCTACGATCCACGCTTATTCAGAGAGCCGATTCCACCCGACCAGGTACCAATATGTTTCATGTTTACTACTGATTTTTTTTATCTTGATATCCTCAGTAAAATTTATTCTCATCACATGTGTGGGGGTATTATTGTATTAGAACATCTTTAATAGGCCTATGCAATAACTGTTATCCAAAACACAAAATTCAAGCACACGAGATGTAAAATTCTAGATAATGAAGAGGTCGTGCTAGGGCACGAAAAAAACAATCAGCGGAGCGAGAATGAGGTTATTACGAGCTGAGCACGACCTCATGCTTATTATCAGGTGAACGAGTGCAAAAATTGAAAGGGCACAGAGTTTTCTTGCAAGGCATGCCTGCAACCATACCTATCTACGTTGTTTTTTTTCTATTTATGCTCTCTTGTTTTCCATTATTTAGCGATGATGACCTCTATGCGAATTCTAATTGTCCTAGTTGTAAGTGTAAGAGAAACTCGTGCGCAGGTGGTGGTAGATTAGTGCGAATGCTGTAAGAACTTCAGGAGAACCATATAGTAACCTGCAATAGTCTCGTGTTTTCCATAATTTTAAAGGGGACCGGAAACCATCAGTTTGCCGAGGAATTTGCTTATGTGTATTCCCTGAACATACAAGTGGAGGGTCAATAAAACACTCGTTATGAACACATTTTTTACGAATAAAATGACGGTTTTCGGCCTCCCTTAAACGAGGGAATTGCGATATTTAAATTAACTGCTCCTAACAATATCGTAATAATCTCGAGAAAACCTCGTGAGATCTTACGTGCGAAGATCACGATATACGGTGGTGTTTATCCATGCTAACAGCGACGAATACGTGTTATATGGTTCCTATTTAGCTCGACAAACCACTGGATGCCAATGATGAACGTAATTTCTTATTTATCAAAGCGATGAAAAGTGATGAAACGCCAACTTTTTACCGGAATCACGTTGTTGATAAGCTGATCAGAGTATGCATGATCCAAGGAAAGAAGGAATTGTCGAGGAAGAATGTCCTGTCGGCACTCGAGACAGTCAAGAGACGGCAATATAGTGCATGGAGGAAAGCCAGCGATGAGCTAAAGGTATGTTATTCATATTGCTAGTCATTGTACTGTTTGCAGCGTAGTTTGAAGTTTTTTCACACAAACGTTATTTTCTATTTTATGCGTTAAAACATAATTCTTATGTTTTATTACTTTATTCTTATGCAAAAAAATAAGATTAGTTGAGGGTTTCAGCTTCGAAACAGCACAATAAGAGATGCCAGTTCAACATCAATTCAGAACCTTTCCCTCTCTGTAGATATTTCTAAGCTGTTTTGTGCGACCATTCTGCACTTTTAAACTCACAACCTAATTCAATTGTATAATAACGTGTGGTCTAGGCTTCGATCGAATTGGATCCATTCAAAGTCGCCGAAAAGGCGATCTTCAATTGTCGTCCATTAATGAAATTGCAAGGCGTCACACGAGGTATTCCATGATTACATGCTTTTTTCCTTAAATCCGTGTTGTTGTGATAAACATGCTTCTTCTATGAATTTCTTCCAACTGTATTTACTAATGGTTGCATGTTTTGTTTATATCATTCAGGAGGGACAACATATCAAGTGCCTTTTCCCATCGAAGACTCAGAAGCGGAATTTCGTTCGATGAAGATGATGAGGGATATCTGTCGACAGAGAGCGAAAGGTGGAGAAACTCACTTCCGAGATGCACTCGCAGCAGAACTCCTCGCCGCCAACCAGAACGAGGGGCTTACCATTCAGGCCAAACAAGAACTGCATAGGACATGCGAAGCCAATCGGGCGTATGCTCACTATAGAGGATAAACATTGTTTTTATTAATTTTTAATTATTACGGATAAAGCTGTGTACATTCGGGTTCTTTTCGGTGAATCAGTTCGTCACTGTTTCATACCTCGAGATGTTCATATACGTTCTGACTGTTCAGCAATTGAGACATGGATCCCGCCCATCTAAGCGAATTCGAACGACAGTATTCTGTGCAATCTGCTGAGGCGAGTTCGTTTATTACCGTATCCGGGCTATAGAGCGTCGAATGATAGCACCATGTTTTTCATGGTCATTATTAGTACAATTAAAGTTCTGTGATAATACGGTATGTTTCTTCGTTTTCCCATCTGGTCTACGGTTGTTGTAGGTGACGGCCCGTATTGGTCGTCTTCATTCCCTTCCTCCATCGGAGAGGACGTCATACTTCCAGTCGATCCAAAAGTTGTTGTTAGATGTGACGGATCTCCTCGATCAGATGCAATTGGCCGTGCGGGATCTGCCCGCAGGAAGGTATCACACGTTCGCACTAACAATAATGGTCGGGTTCTAAGAACACCTTGTTGATTGTATATTGCTTTACTTGTTCATGTTTATACGTTGAGTGCCCTCCGGTCGAAATATGAACTGCGAGTGAAGTCCTACTTCAGCGACAAGAAACAATTGGACACGGAACTCGAGAAAGCGCTGGGCCGACTACGGTAGGCTACACAAAGATATCTCGATACACATAGCACAACATAAGGCAAAACAGTGCTAATACTGTCATATTGGCCATGATTCCACACTGTGTTGCTTTTGAAGCCCATTCACATTTGTTGAATATGCTTTTATGTCATCGGCAATGGGAGAGACTACAAATTCCTTTACTCATATCGTCGCATGAGTATGATTGTTGCTTGTAGGGAAGAGGGAGAGGGCGGGGAAGCGTTCGAAGAATGTATCTCATCCGAACAACAGGAGGACCTTCTTATCGAGAACACCGAAAGACTCGAGAGAACCAGCAGAAAACTCCAGGATGCTTATCGAATGGCTATCGAAACTGAACAGGTATGCATTATGTGCTTGTAGTGTCAGTGGCCAACTGCGCTTGCAATTCTTTTTCACCGACAAGATATGTTACTTTTTTTCTTTCTTTGGAATGATTCCTATTATGTTTTTAATGATAAGTGACGTTTTCACTGGTTTGTTTTGTTCAGATTGGATCGGAAGTGTTGGGTAATCTATCATCCCAACGTGATACCCTCCAACGAGCCCAGACCCGGATGAGGGAAGCGAGTCATGATCTCTCACGGTCATCGAAAGTTCTCTCACAAATGATGCGCAGAATTATCCAGAATAAGGTCCTTTTATTTCTAACCGGATTCTTTTTAGTCTTTTCACTTGTTTTCATAATTTACAAATCTCTATGAATGAACGAGATGTGCACATCTTAGTCACTGTCTTCCTGGTTAGCTTTTTCCCTCTACAATATTATTCACACTTCTGTAAATGTGGTTCCTGGTCCATCTGTGAAATGTGATTATTCTCCGTTGTGCATCTCACTAACTCGGTTACTGTTTATTAGAACGTATAGAAGGATAATTGTATTTGTAACACACTGTTTTTCCTGAGTGAGACTGTATATAACCCAGATTATTACATGTATAGGGCTCACGTTTTTATAACAGGGATTGATGCCCACAATTGCCGTTTGTGACGGAACAAGAAAATTTGTGACTAATTCTTGTCTGAACGTACTCTTACTTCTCGAAGTTCTTCGTATGAGTAAGTAACTTATCCTGAAGCAATTAGGAGTTTTTTTAGGAACTACGTGAGCCCTTATATATACGCATTTATGAGATATATGGAAAAAGTTATTTTGCGTAGAGAGAGAAACACTAAATACACGTTGAAAGTGATCATGTTAGTCAAAATGTTATGTCATTGGTACTGTTCTATGCATGAAAAGGATTTACTATGTGTGTGAGGTATTAATGTGTAACAGAAAGAGGTGTTAAACGGGAGTGAGCAATCCCTTCATTCCTTCTGCCTTGGGAGGAGCTGCTTCTCCGTCTTGTTTCGTCTCGAAATATACTCGAGTTGTGCGGAAAACGGTGAATCGCCAGAAGAGAAATGCGGCCGATGCGAGAAGGAACGCCTTCACGAGGATCACAATGAGTAGACGGACCACGAAGTCTTCGTGGTGATCTGCAGTTCATTCGACTCATGGCTCCATTCCTATGGCTAACCTTGTCCAAAGAATCCCAAGAATGACGAATTACTGAAGATGGCGACAACGAAAGAGAATGTTATCAGAACACAGGCGACTGCAAATTCGACCAACTGAAAAAGAAGAAAATAGCCCGTAGGGTTGGAATGATATTTCATGATATTTCAATTGCTTTGTTCTGTCTACTATACTCTCTCTACTAAGCAATCGAAATTCATGTTGCCTCTAAACAAAGGGTGCGATCTCACGTGAATTGGCAACACTCCCTTCACTTCCCTATCATAGATTATTAGCCAAACATGCTCACACTATTGGGAAGGAGTGAATGCACTTTTTTTACTATGTCCGATACTTTAGAAAAGTGAGTTTACTCCTTTAACCTTATATGTATGTAATTACATTAGTATTTCACTAACACGCTCAAATGCCAGAATTAAACAAACCGCAATGACGATGATTGGAAACATGAAGCGTGGCTTCTCCTTCTTGAGGGCATAGATGGTAACGAGAATAAGAAGAACATGAGGGATGAACCAGAAAAGACACCATGGGAAGGCGACTAAGACGAGGACGAATAGTACAACGAACTCGAAGAGGACGAGGGCTCGACTGGCTGTCTGAATAAGTCATCCAGTGTCAACGGCCAAACATTGACCGTTCTAAGAAAAGGTGTGTAGAATAAGTCCCTCCCACTTTTACCCCATTTTAGAAAGTCCACTTTGTTCACTAGGTGATCTGCTCGCAATCAAGGACATTTAAACACATAATAGGTGATTTGCGAGAACTAATTGTAAGCAAGAAATTTACATACGTATTTTGAAAATATCGTAGTAAAAGAGGAATTGCCTTCCCTAGTGGCGCGTTTTCTTAGGACCCGGAACACTGTGACTTGAATAGCAATACTTTTCGGGAAAATGCTAACAATAAAATGCTATTTGAAAAGAAAAAAGTGAAAGTTGGGGGAATTAGACGAACCAAAACATGGAACGCGCCCCGCAGACATCGGAATGCGGGGGCATTCTCCAGTCCATCCACTTCTCGACTGATCAGGTTCTTGAAATAGTCCTGCACGGTAACTCCGTCCACCTGCACCATCACAATGCTTTAATCGATCTCCTCCCTCCTTGTGAAACAAGTTGGCATTCTCGCAATTACTCTCTTTATTCATCACATTGTATGTACAGACATGAGAGAGAGGCTCATGCGACTCGACAGCACATGTTGCCTCCATTGCAGGTGTAGCCGGTCGGACACTGACCGCCATAGCAGATGCCGAAGGGAGGCTGGCCATTGGCACACGTCGCACAGCAATAGCCATTCGCCGCACATTGGTATCCAGATGGACATCCCTGAACATCTTCATCCAAGTGTTTCTCATTGTAAGTGCAAGTCCGCAATAATAGATCATTTCAGCATCATTGCTTGTACCTCCCACCAGATGGCACAACAGCAATATTCTCAAGAAAAGGTGTGAAGCCAGAGAATGAAATGTTATCAATAGTCCTTTTTTTTCATTGCGGAATGCAGAACCGGAACCTCGAAAATGCACGGAGTCCCGTTCTAATGTTCATTTCGAAAGATCGTAAGCGTGAATTGAGGTGTGGTCTTCTCAACACCAGTGATCTTCTCATGGCCACCAATCATCATCTTATTGTTAGATCATTCAATTATCTCAACACTTCCACAAAGCACAGCAATTGCTATCTGCGTAATAATCGAAATTGGAATGGCTGGCAAAGGGGGCATACGAACCGTGGAGCACAATCCAGATGAGCGTCCATATTGACACTCACAACAGTAGTTGGAGGTCGAGCAGAAGAAGGACCCGCATTGTCGACCGGCTTGGCAGCTGGCGAGAGCCCCGAGCCCCCCACACGCAGCTGAGCCCTCCAGGAACAAGTCTCTCACTCACTGTTATACTCGTTCCCTGTTGTCGAACAGCACAGGCCGTTGTTGCATGTCTGACCACTCTGGCAATCGCTGTTCGTAGAACAGGCCACCTGTAAGGTCCAACTCATACAGAGATGCAATGCCAATGCAATGCAAAGTATGTATCCAAATGTAACGTAAACAGACCTGAGACCTCTGTCCAGACGGACAGTACCCTAGACTATTGATGGATCCCGGTCCATTTGGATTTGTACAACAACAACCGCCAACACAAGAGGCAGCCTGTCCACTGGCATAGGGCGTGCATTGATAGTCGAAGAAGCATCCCACACCGAGGAATTGTCCTCCATTCGCACACCGGAAGGCACTCCCTCCGGTTGCCGTCGTACACGCTGTCGCCATTGGAACACACGGGGGAACTTACGCGTAGTCGAGTAATATTGGTTCGGATACACTCCACACACATATAGTGCTTGGCGCTTCACAACATTCGCACTCGCGGAACTGGCGAGGGCATCGACAACGAGGATGAGGAGGAAGAAGGCGATTCCCGAGGCGAGCATTCTCCCACTGACTATCCATTCCCTGCCAACCTTCCCATTGGCCATTCTCTTTGTTCCAATCAACGGCTTGCACAAATATCCCCTATTTTTGTGTGTGCCCATCTCCGTTTTTGACACTACTCCATTTGGGCGATTCCCGTATTATACCGTTATTATGGCAGAATATCGTCTGACTAGCTAATAGACGAGTTTCGAGGATTGGGGTCGGAACTAAATATATAGCCGGGGGCTCACTCATCCCCCCGCAACATGGACAGATTGTTCATCATCTCTCTACTGCATACTGTAAGTTCCCTTCCGAACACCCATTCCCCTTTTAGGCGATTGTCTTCGGTGAGGAAAAAGTGGAGACGAGTGCCCAGATGGACCCATTCATGAGACAGAGCATATTCCCCCAGGCAGGAATGGCAATGCAGGGAATTCCGGGTGCAATGGGTGGGAATATGGGCATGGCCGGGGGGAATATGGGCATGGCTGGGGGGAATATGGGCATGGCTGGAGGAATGGGAATGCCCGGAGGAACCATGGGAATGGCTGGAATGCCTGGAGGAATGGGAGCCTATGGCTCTTATGGACCGTACTCTTCGATGACAACCAGTAAGTCGTGCTAATGTGTTCTGTGTACATCGTATCATGACTGCTTCACATGTCTTCATTCTCAAAACCTTGTTATTCCCACTCCTCATACTCACATGCTCGAATCGAAAAGTTGTATTGTATGTAATTGTGAAGCAGTTTGTCATTTACGTTGGCAGCAATAGGATACAGTACCAGGGTATTGTGTTCTCACAATCAGAGTAATACTCCCAGGTCAGTATTCGTTCTCGTGTAAGTGTGCGTCGAAGATTCCGAATGTGAATGCACCGGCACCCGTGGATGCCAATCAGGCAGCACAACAACAAATCACTCAACTACAGGAACAGATCAGGAAACTCACTGATCAAATCAACAGACAATCCATATCCAAGACCGGATTCGAACAATTCAGTACCTTTTTACCATCTTAATTCTCAGCCATCCATTCTATCATCATTATTTCACAATTGTGTTCCGAATTGTGTATAATCGGTAGCTTTTCAGCGAATTTGATTGCACTCGCACAATCTATGGATTGTTCATGCCAAGGAACGAATCAACCTTTTGGAGACCCGTACAGTCAGATGAACTCGATGTATGGAGGACAGTTGGGAGGACTATCCTCGTATCAGACAATGGCCCGGTTTCCATTCAAAAGTGTTTAGAATCATCCCCTTTTCCACAAATATTTCTGTATATACTGATAAACAATGTCATTTTACTAACAATAAGTAAGGCTGTATATTGTTGTCAACTGTACACTTCGTCATCCCATGGATGGTGGAATGATGGATGGGGATCCATGAAATCGCGGGGGTCATACACGACATCGGTTAAGAAGAGACCTTGAGGGGGAGCGACGGGTATCTTCCGGTCGACAAAGTGATGGGGAAAAGGATTATCCAGAAGCCACTGGATTGTGGACAGGGGGAGGATGCCGTATGAACACAGAACGACACACGACATCATACGACGGATCTGGAAGGGAATGCGGAGGAGGAAGAGGTTCACCTGTTCACGGAGGAAGGATCGAGACACAATTGAGACGTTATAGTAATCGTAGAGATCATTCTCGACCGAATATGCTTCTCCTGGAATAGCAAAACCCTCATGTGATGGGAACAAGAGATAGACCTCGACTCAGCCACATCTTCATGATCACTTTGAATGTGTTGGGATACTGGGGCTCTCTTCGTCTTTCTCGAAGAGGGTGTTTGTAGAAGGAGGCCATGTTGTGAGTTCCTTCAAATAGTCGACAGCATTCCTCCGCACGGGCAACATCCAAGCCGGGAGGAAGAATCCACGAGTAGTTCCTGACTTTCAACCTCATTCTGAGCACGCACCTCTCCGCAAAACATGCCAATGTTGTTCGCTCGACATGTTTCCTTTGAACGGCTAACCGAAATGTATATCTCCTGAACAGTTCTCATTGGCGACAGATGTTACCTATAGGCGACATTTCGTCGTCCGCAGAAACCGGGAGCAACGGGATGAAACGACAAGAAACGGAGACCCCCAGGATTCGCGAGATCAGCGAAATGGTTGCATTCCAATAACAATTGTGTATCGTCTCTTTCGATGACACGATCATCGGGCATATGACAGATTACGGTATTTCGAAGAGCATGCACTCCGGAGTCCGTTCTGCAAAACAGTTCTTATTGTTAGTACCAGCATTTTGTATAACCGTCTGACGGACTTCTCTCTACTCCGCGCTTGACATCGCTCCCGGATTCGGTAAGCAGCGACATTCGAAAACGGACAGCGATGTTCTCCTCTGGCAGAGGATTTACTTTTTGTTAGTGAAAATAGCGCTCCAAGATGATCCGTTAAGTCGGTTTGTACATTGTTCTCGGATCCGCGAAAAATATTTCGGAACCAATGTCAAGCGTTGAGTGTGCCAATTCAATCAGAGAGGATGGCTTAACTTTCTACATGATTTTTGCATATTTGTAGCGTAAGTCTCACTGTGTATGCAAATGTATGCCAGTCAGTGCGTATATCTGGTCAGATTGTACCTACTGCTGGGGGCCAGCTTGCTCTCGCCACCCATGATCCCTGTTCTCCGAAGGATAATCCCGAGCAGGTCCATCACGCCATACCCCGTCTGCCCTGTCGCCATTTCAGCAAACTTTGAGCCGTCATAAGATATCCAGAACAGAAGCCGGTTTCCCATCACCTGAAATCATGTTGTTGTGATGTAAAGTACACTGTTCCCTCATGGTATCCCGGATCCTTGTAAAAAAGCGCCACTAGGGAACCCGTTTTTGCTGCTATATTTCGGCCCTTAAGATAGATCAAATATACGGCACGAAATTCTTTTTAGAGCATTTTGTACTTATTTTTTATGCTAGTATACTAACAATAAAATGATGCAATTTAGTTTATTCCATGTGCTCTACGACGAACTTCGGAATCCGTGTAGCTGCCTGGACAATTCAACACAACTACAGAGACGTGATTCGCACTAACAAATGTGGAAACTTGGTGTGCTGGGTAATAAATGTGCGACAGGGAATTGCTTTCAACATGGCTTGGTCCTGGAGCGAGCAAGACGCGGGAGACTCGGAGTACGGTACCCAGCCATTTCTTTTCCTGTGTGTTTGTGTGTTCTGTTTTGCCGGTTTATACATCATTTCTTGACAGTTTCCTCATTGAATTAACACTCTAATATCTGTATTTCAGGGTATTTTCTAGGTAGTCAAACGGACTTCTACTTTCGTTTTTGGTTTTATATTTCCCTTTCTAATCTAACTGTAATCTTCTCTACTTGAAATATTTAAAAGGTCAGTTTGTTTATTTGCCTATGACACTTATATAGTAACTTTTATATAGGGGCTACTTGCGTTCTTGTTTTTTTTTTGTGAATTTACTCCGCTGCTTAGTGCTAGTAATCGAATTTGTTGCTGTGATACTTTACAGCGTCGCAGATAAATGCTGCTCCAGCGTGTTTGTTATCTAGCAGACTGAATCACTCGTTAGCAAGTTTACATGGGAATAATTGAGAATGTTTTAATGTGACACGAATAATCGCAGATAAAGAATGGACGGAGAAGGCAAACACTCGAATGGCGACGCGACCCCTGTGGCTAACGGCTCTGCTAAGGGCAACGAAGACAAGTATGTTGTATTCTCCGTGCAATACATTGTGTTATGTTGAGGAAAATCTTCGTGGGCGGCATTGCGTATGATGTCTCCAACGAAGATCTATCACAACACTTCCAACAGTTTGGTGAAGTGGCCCAAGCACAAGTCAAATTCGATCGTTTGACGGGAAGATCAAGGGGATTCGCATTCGTCGAATTCACGACTGGCGATGCGTGCAAAGCTGCATTGGCTGCTCGCGAACAAACCATCAAAGGAAAACTCGTGGGTTTTATTATCATTTTTGCTTTAGGCCACTAATAAGCAATTTTATACCTGCAACTTTATTATTAGAACTGTTTACATTAATAAGGATTAACTAGTTAATTTTGATACCATTATTCTTGTAAGCAATAAATAGTTCCACGAGGAGGAATTCCACCACTTGTTGGAATGGACAGCCTAATATTGCTTAACACATTTTACATATGAATTGATTTACCAAAAAAGTACACTCCACCTTGTTTATTTATTCCGGGAAATGTTGCTCGGAATCTAACATTTTGCCTCGGATCGGCCGTGAGTGGGCGATTCCTCTTAGTACAGTATTGTATTAAAATTAGCAAAATAATAGAATGATGTCACTGACGGAGTTAATTTCCTACCAATCTCTGAGCTCCACTGAGCCTTCACAGAGCTTTCAAAAGTTTGATGGCATCCCGAAGGAGCAAAGGTGTTTGCGTGTCTGATGTTCGTTCCTGGAGCACTACAAGGCAAATACAAATAAAACCATTTTCATTAATAAGCTCAAGGCTTCGGTACGTAGCCGCAAGGCGTTAGACAACATAGAAGTGTGCAAGTTCGTTGGATCATACAAAAATTTGTGCAAGGGGCTTTGCTAAGCGGATGGTGGTTCTTTTCTTCACAGCTAATAGCTCGTTTTCATTAGAATCTATGCCCTTTAAGGAATCTTAATTCAGCAGAAAAAAGGTTGCAAAATTTGTACTGGTGATGATGTGATGCCTTCCTAAATTTATTTCATCCAGCGTTCCCGTTCCTTTACCGTCCGGTATTTATTATAATACTTAATAAACTGAACTACGGTAGGGCAAAATTTCATTATTAGGGCAGACACAGTAACACTTCCATTCTGAGCTTTTTGTGTTTCGTTCAAAATAAACAATTTCTTTCTCCTAAAATGTTTTTCAGGTAGAAGTAAAACCGGCCAAATCACGAGAAAACAAGAAAGTGTTCGTGGGTGGTCTTCCATCTGATTATTCCGAAACTGAACTGCGATCGCACTTCGAAACTTTCGGTCGAGTAGAAGACATCGAATGGCCATTCGATAAGATGAGCAAGACGAGGCGCAACTTCGCCTTTATTGTCTTCGAAGAAGAAGAGGCCGCCGATAAGGCATCCGCTCAACTAAAGCAGACATTCGGGTCGAGGGAATGCGATGTGAAGAAGGCTGTTCCCCAAGGGAAGAGGAATCTCGGAGGAGGCCGGGGTGGTCGTATGGGATACGGTGGCCGAGGAGGAGCGGGTGCCGGTGGGTGGTACGGATGGGGACAACTCGGAATGCCCTATGCCAATGGAGGAGCATGGAGTGGTGACTGGTATGGCGCTGCGTCTAATTTCTACGGTCAGAACGGAGCATACAATGCATATACCACCCAGGGCAGCGGGTATGACTACCAGCAGAGAAACGGCCAATCTCAGCGCTACTCGCAGGCTCAGCCTCAACAATACTAAGATCTGACGCCACCGTCGCACCATTTCTCCTTCCATTCATTTATTGAAAAACAAATTATCCTTCTTAAGTCCAAACTAACACCATCTTTTCTACCTAGGAATGCCCTGCAAACTTCGTCTTTGTATTTTTGTTTTAGCTAATAGCTCAGTATCTCAAATACAATGGCTTGGTGTGTTGCTTGGTAGTATCTAGCACGGATCCATCACACTTGTCTTGCATGCACCAGATGTATATATATCGGTGAATGCATATACCGTCTGTCTCTTCCGTCTTGTTGTTGTTTGTTGTCCGCAGTCCGTTGGTGCTTGTGATACCTCGATTGTTGTTGGGTTGTTCCACTTGTTTTGCTGAAGGAGGTATTCCGATGTGCAACAGCGTGTTAATAAAGGTCTTTTGAAGGAATAAATCGGATGTTGCGTGTGGCTGTTGCTGGCAGGGCCTTATTTGTGTCGGCATATTCAGGGGAAGGGTAGAATGTCAATTTGCTTCTTATCAGTTATCTCTAGATAACATTCGGCCGTCGGGCCAAATGATAATTGTGAATACGTAAGGTGATGATGAGTAGGCCGTTTTGTGGAAGAGGCAGTAAACAGTTGTGATTATTGCCAGATGACGTCGTCGTTGGAAAACTTCATGAATTCGGTGATCAGTGTAATCACTGGAGATGGACGGAATATTGTCGGGATGCTAAAGGTCAGAATCGCACTTTCCTGATGTATATGATAAGTTTATGTGTTAGTGATAGAAGAATGGTGTTTGTTGTTTATAAAGCGAGTGGAAAGTATCTGATTGTGAGTGATCTGTTGAGCATTTGTCAAATCTCAGTGCTGAACAGTCCAACCGTTTTCTGCCTACAGTCCAATTGGTTTCGGCTTAAACAGTCCAGCCCAAATAC
>JACMIJ010000782.1:0-15680 GCA_014805365.1 Koerneria luziae
GTTATTATAACAATAGATTACACAGTGTCCACCTTAGGACAGATCCAACACAAACAACAATCTCAATAACAGATAAAAGGTAATACAATCGGTCGACCTGACCGCAGGCTACAACCGATTACCTATCAACCCACCACAACACAAGAAGGGACCGCCAACAGTCTACCCGACCGCCAATCTCCAGACCAACAAACCCAAACTACTCGCAACCACCAACCAAGACAACTATAGATCCACTAATAAGAATAACCGATAGATCAAGAATAACAAGTAGATCAAAACAACATATAGACAGGGAAAAAGCGGTAAATATGAACTGAGATGAGTACGTGTCGCATACATGCGGCGCACATCACTTGAGTGCAGAAACCGTCTGCACAATATATGTTTTTTTTGTCCTGTTCTTCTTTCTGTGGTCACATATAATTTTTTTTCAATTTTTTTTTTCGAATACATATTTCATATGGTATTCTTAGGTGTACATTGTTATATGATCATTGTCATGTTGAAATTTCTGAGTCGCCTTGGGAAGTCGAAAGTTATGTGACTGGTCACAGTCAAGAATATGTCTGGCTGTGATGCAGAAATAAGATCGTTTTGATCGGTATTCATTCTTGTTACAATTTTTGGCATCGTATCGGCTTTCTGCTAATTTAAATCTTTAAGCTACTTGAACAATCACTAGAAGGAGCCCTCCACAGAATAAAAACCCACTGACTTAAATAGGAAGTGAACGGAAAATTTACAATTAGTAGACACCAAAATCTTCTTAGCATCACCTTCAGAAACTCAAATTGAAATTTTTGAATTATTATTGTTTTTCTTTTCTAAATAGAAATTGTTTATGGGGTTATTATTTTAAACTTGACATCGTCGTCACGGCCTTATCATAATAATGAGATCTAAGGTCTCCCGTGAATCTGCAGATGAAGTCAAAAAAGAATCTTTGTGACTTTCCTGTAGTAAATGGGGGTCTTCGTTTGTCTGCAAGAGGGATTTCTGAAATCTTTTCATTCCACTAAGCTAGAGGAGTCCCGGTCCTAAGTAGCATTGCATACCCTAACAATAAGATTTTATATCTTCCCAGAATCCACAGATGAAGTCAAAAAAGAATCTTTGTGATTTTCTTGTAGCTAATGGGTGTCTTCGCTTGTTTGCAAAAGGGTTTTCTGAAATCTTTTCATTCCACTGAGCTAGAGGAATCCCGATCCAAAGATATCGCTTAACATACAACGCATAACATTTGACGTCTCTTCAGAATCCTATGGATGATGTAAATAGGAACCATTGCGATTTTATTGTAGCTGATGGATGTCTACTGTTGTCCACAAGAAGTCTTTCAGAAATCTCTTCATTCCACCAAGCTACAGGAGTCCCGGTCCTAAGATATCGCCGAACATGCAATGCATGACATTTGACGTCGCTCCAGAATCCTACGGATGTTGTGAATGGAATCTTTCTTTGTATTCTGTAGCTAACGGATGTATGCTTTCATGTGCTCAAAACTATTGTGATAGCTATTCATTCGACCAATTTACAACAACTCCGGTCCATGCAATCGCCAAATTTCACCCATTCAATGATTATTTTTATGTAAAACTCCGTATTTGTTGTAATATATACTTAAAATAACAATGAAAGGTTGTTAAAATAAAAATAAAATAAATAAATAACAGCCAGGAGCGCTTTTTTCGAGGATCGGGAGCGCTTTTTAGCACATCCCTGTGCTAAAAAGCGCTCCCACTGTTACATGAGTTGTGTGGCATTCATTTCCCATTTATCTTCCTGCTAGCAATATACCTGTACACTCGAACACTATTCAGACTTCTTTGATGCTTTTTTTTCTCTGAGTACAGATATTAGCATTAATCATCACGAATCTTTTTTCATACACAAAATCTTTCATATCCAGGCCAGGTAAATGAAGAGTGTCGGGTGCAGTTGCTACCCGTAAATTCCCCCATTTTCTATCCTCTCATTATTTTTTGCAATAAATGTTCTCTACATTAAGGGGTATACGTGTTCCGCCTTTTCTAATAATGAGCAGACATATTTATGGATGCATTACAATTTCGTAAATATCTATGTACTTACCCAATAAACAGCTACGATATAATCCGACGAATAGCTGATTCCGTATTGTTGCACGTACGGGTACGTGTATTCATGAGAAAAGTCATCAAAAGTGTCGAGCACGCAGAATGAGATAACCCAGAGAAGATCCACGAATAATGTGATGGAGATCATCAGGACAATACAGAGTGGATGCGAGAGGTAATCAACGTACTGAGGCCTGAGTGAATTGTATTGGCAGAGTTAGGAGCATGTTTTTCTTGTGGTCCAGAGTGGATTAATATTATTTCTATAGTGTCCCAAATTGAAAGCAGAAGCTGCCAAGAGAGAAAAGTAATCCTTATGTTGTTTGAGCATTTTAAACTCCCATTTCCTCCCTGTCAAATATGCTGACAATAAGGTATATCCTGGAGACTTATCTGGAAAAAAATATTTTCTATGAGTACTGCGGAAGCATTTCATTGCACTGTTACAACAAAGTTCTAAGAATGAAAGTAATAAAGTAAAGTTGTAAAGATAAGATAGCTTATTGTATCGAATTCGCATACCTCTTGAGCACGATATACCGGTAGACGAAGTGATAGGTGAGCACGGTGAAGGCCTGGACGTGCGCCGAGCAGAACCAGCCAAGGGCGGATCGACTGGACAACCATCCACGACCAATCATTATGAACGATTGACGGTACAGCCCGGGCAGCTGAGATGGTAAACGCATTAAAGAAGGAGTGGAAGCATTTTTTATCGTGTGACCTGTGTACGGTTTCCTTGGAATTTACAACTGTTAATTTGCATACGGTTTGTGTGGTGCGGTGCTTTCTCCAGCATGCTAACAATAAGGCAACTGTTCTTCTACGCTTGCTTCTTCTGTACTCTATTTATTCAAATCTTATTGTTAGGTTTCTTTGATGGCGACCGGCTTGTAGCCTTTCCTTAAAGGAGGAGCAAAGGCAATTGCTGACCCCTATTTTTGTGCCATCAACACCTTGCAGAGGTACAGTATGATAGTCCAGTACAGTCTTATTGTTAGGTTTCTCACAACCCGTAACCTTGCATTTGTGAAATCGGCACCAACAGTATGCAAATCAACTGCCACTGCGTCAACTGCCACTGCACGTGTAGCGAGAAAATTAACAGTTGTGAATTCCAAGAAAACAGTACACATTCCATACAATAAAAAATGCCTTCACTCCTCCTTCTTTAATGCTTTTACCGGGTGTGTCAGGAAGTGCGAAATAATGTAGTAAATATTGTTCAATGCGAATCCGGTCAAAAGGTAAATGTAGGAGCCGATCCTTGAATGATTGGAATGCCACATTACAAGCAACAGGATACAGTTCGCGATTATTGTTAGAACTGAAAGGCATCGTTGAAATGATCGCCCAATGTAGAAGTTCAATGTACTAATACATGCAATGAAGGTGAAAGCAAATGTATGTAATAAAGAGTAACGAACCAAAGTTAACGTCCTGCACAACGATGAAGATGTACTGAAACGGAGATTGGAGAAGATGAACGGTGGTTTTTTGCACTTACGTCTACCGTAGCATATGCACTGTCCAATGTTCCATTCAACATGACAACCATAATGTGTGCGTAGTAGAACTGACAGCTAAAACAAATGAGCTCACATCGTATCCAAAATCACAATCCTATTATATGCATATCCAATGTACGAATGCGCCTTGCCCACTCTACTTTCATCTTGTGAAGGATTTAATTCGGCTATCACTAATCCAATGCAACTTTTCACAGAGAAAGAAAATGTCCGTAGTCTTGTGAAACTGATGTTGGTTTATGCCTGGTATATGCACATAGTTTGTGTGCTTCCGTTGTCTGCCACAACGTCCTGACCTTCTCAAGAATCCCGAAATGCTTTGAATACGCGAGACTTCGCCCTTTGCTTTGCCTTTGTTGTTCACCAACTGTTCCGTAGTACGCTTTTCCAGGCGCACAAAAACCGTTACACAGTATTGGAAGACTTGACTCCTTTCTGTACAAACACGACTTCGCTAAATACTCTGTTGTGTAATCGTATTCAAATCGTTCACAGCTCATACCAGGTTCACAAGCTTGTGAGAAGACCGAGCGTTTCAAAGAATTTAAATACTTTAGTAAAATTGTGTAATTTGTAAGAAACATAACAATAAGATAGAGTAGCAACAGTTGGATATTCGCATAGGACGGAGTCAAGTATGCCAAAAGTATATTATTTGCCACCATAAAATAATCTCTATTGGTGTTTCACTGTTCACATTTTCTTCTCGATTGATCATTATACACAACCAGTATCATATGGTGTAAACAATAACGTAACCATAAGTCACACTTGTTTCCGGATATCGCATGGCGAGATGGCTCAGTCGCATCCTACACGCCTTCTAAAACAGCCTTCCACGATCGACTCCCTCGCTGTGCTCCCGCATTGTACACTATCCGAAGCACATTATTGGCGAGCGTGAAAGTGTCATTTGGCAGTGCATGTGTTATTCTGAAAGAGATAAGACGGTTGTAAACGCCCATAGAAACCGCGAGCTTGAAATCTCGCAGTTTTCTGTAAACTCAACGGAAATTACTATAAGCTAGCAGAAACCTGGGTGATACAAGGTCAAAGAATCTTTGGTTTACTACCGCAAACAAATCAATACCACTTTGATGTTACGGATATACATCAACTAACAATAAAACTGATGGCGAGAATCTTGATATATTATAACTATGTGAATGCTTGTTAGTATCTTGTATTTACTAACCCTATGAACCAGCATAAAAAACTACAATAGTAGAAATTTCAATATGATTTGCATATGTAACAAATCTCAAAAACTCTTTTCTTCAATTACGCATATTGTTAGGAAATATATTCATTTACAATAAGGAGGGGGCGTGGCCTACACGTAAAATGGCTGATCCGTAGCGATACCATCGTGCAACTCGAATGAGTCCCCATCGACTATGTTGAATTTCTTGAACGAGAGTCGCACGGTCTGTCGCACTTCCGCAGCAAAGTAGTATTCACAGCTAAAGTTCCCGGTCTCCAGGTCGGGGTAATTTGGAGATACTATCTGAAATACATCTGTGTATAGATGAAAGTATATGTTCCTAATACGTCGGGTTTGTAAGAATGTAAGTGTAGTCACATTTATCACATTCTGGTGCTCTTCAGATGACATATGAGAGATCTAAACAAAAGATTATAATTTACCTTGTTTCTTCGTTCCTTTGAAGGATAAACTTACTCATACAAACTATTAGAATTTTTGACTCCGTTCTGTACAAATATCCGACTGCCGCTATATAACCAGGTTTTTAGGCGTATTCAAACTGTTCACAGTTCATTACAGTTTTAACGCTTGGGAGACGACACAGGATCGCAAAAAAATTTCAATACTTTTGCAATTTTGTGTAATTGAAAGAATCCTAACAATAAGATTTGATCATACAGTGACAGTCGGTTATTTGTACAGAACGGAGTCAGGTGTGTCAATAGTACTGCATGCGTTAGAACTTACCGTAGCCGAATCGGCATAAACGTTGACTAGGGGGCATAGTGGAAACACGTCATATTCCGCGGTAGCTGAAGTATTTTTTGCGATATTTATTTGCCCACTAATATTACATCATTATGAGTCAAAAAATGTTTATTCACCTTATCTGATTCTTTCTTATTAGACATTGTAATCGTTCTAATATGTTACGTTGTTCATTTAATGAAGGCCGCGTAAAATAATATTTACCATACATATTATTATACTTATACTGTTTACAATCATAGTACAAAAATCAATATATAATATAATACAGACCTGGCATCGAGCACATATACGGTAGATTGATGAGATCGCATGAAACATCGGACCAGGTTCCCGTAATCTCCCGTGTTTCCAGAACCACACATTCACCAAAGAATGGATTTGGCATGCCTCAAGCAAATAATCACTGCAAATCAACTAGTATTTCAAAGCAAAGTGTAGTAAGCTAGTCCCGAATCAAAGGCCCTAAAGCCTGCGGGGCGGTAACCGAGGGAGCCAGGCCGCTCTGGGGCGTTTAGAAGAGGCCGGAAACCGTCATTGCATTCGTCCAAAAAGTGTTCATAACGAGTGTTTTATTGACCCGCTACTTTTGTGCTCAGAGAATACACGTAAGCAAATTCTTCGGTAAACTGACGGCTTCCAGCCTCTTTAAGTCCGGAGTGACCACCTTTGACCAGACCGATTACTTTTCGTGCAATTGTTACTACCATTTGCCGACCATGGAGCGGTGACGTAAAGAATCCACCAGAAATGAACAAACAAAAACTGTTCATTGCAGGGACAGCACAGCTGTCTTTCTTCCGAATGCCATGATTACTTATTGTTTTGCGACGGTACACCATGTCATGCTCGTGAACGCTAAAATGTCAGACCTACCCCTATTGTCATCTTTTGTGTGTCACCAAAAGGAACTAACAAGGGAACGGTCAGTAAATAGCTACCGTGAAATTGCGGAACGTGACCTATGGGACTGTGTTAAGGGTGCGCAATGAACACACTTCCATAGATAAGAGAAGATAGTAAACACAAAGGAGATATTTTTGTTCCGAGGTAGGAATCCAATTAACCATTGTTTGAGTCGACTCAAACAATAGAGCTAAATTAGCGCAACTAATTACATTTGTCTTTGTGTTTGCTATCTATCTTGGCGAGTACATTGTGGGGTGATGCAGAATGGTAGGAACAACTGTCAGGTAGGGGAACCCCACCCTAGCTACTGACCGTTCCCTTGTAAGTGAAAAAAAATCTCGTTGGTTTTTGAGATACAAGCCTTTCTGATCATGTACAATCATATTCTATGCTTACCAGGATGAAAGTTCTGGTAGTCGAGGGTTGTTCTGTCGGACCACTCGGTATTGGGCATAGTGAGAAATGATTGCAAGCCAATGTGCACATCGGAAAGTAATCGACTGTTGAGCGTTAAGCGACGGATAAAGTCGTTTGCCTAAAGGCGGATATAACTATATTACTATTATTCTACTATATGACTATTACTACTATTTTAGTATATAACTATAACTATTATTCTAGTATTATATATAGCAATAATTATTATTTGAGTACATAACTATTACTATTATATTAAAATATCTGACTCCGTTCTGCACAAATTTCCGACTGTCGCAACCCATTCAACTTCTCGAAAGGTACGTCTGTATTAGATAGACAAGCTCGCAAAAAAAATTCAGAGAATTGCGAAAAATTGAATTCACAAGCAAAGTTTGCATAATACTCATGAACCATAACAATAAGATTTGAACAAACAGTAACAAACATGTATTTGTACGGAACGGAGTCTGTTATTCTAATTGTACTTTGCTCTTTCCCTAAATTGGTTCAGCATATTTAAAATTGTTTCTCATTGATGTACGAAAATTACATTAAAGAAACAACAACCAGGTAAAGCACGACGTTTTCCCAAGTAGCCTAACCGAAACTTGAAGCGATGAAATATTGTAGTTCTGTTGGCATTTCAACTTTTTATGTGTGTACCTCTTTATTGTGAATGGAAACCAGATGTGCGCCCTCTTTGACACACGCTGCTTCTGCGTCATTCCAAGTTGTGGGCGTGGCTACGATTCGAAGGCATCGGTCGAGTTCCTCGTAGTACTCGTAGGCTGCGTTGGCGCACGCTGGACGGGTAGGCCCTGAAATGAGTGTTTTTTATGCTTAATTGGTAGCCTTAGCTGCCCACGGGTCATATTTAAAAAAAATGTATTCACTAAAGATTCCCCGTTTTAAAGCGTTGTGTACAAATATCCAGCTGCCATTGTATGATCAAATCTTATTGTTAGGATTCTTTCCAATCATACAAATTTGTCAAAG
This sequence comes from Koerneria luziae, assembly GCA_014805365.1. Taxonomy (NCBI): domain Eukaryota; kingdom Metazoa; phylum Nematoda; class Chromadorea; order Rhabditida; family Neodiplogasteridae; genus Koerneria; species Koerneria luziae. The sequence continues at coordinate 7,929 of JACMIJ010000782.1, forward strand.
TATTCAAATCCTTCAGAAACCTATGCCATTTCACAAGCTTGTGAACTGTGACAACTTGCATACGCTTACAAAATCATATTTCGATAGTCCGATAGTACAGAACGTAGTCAGTAATTTCAATAATAATCGCACTACCAGACGTTGGCTGCTCCGATGCTGCGATTTGGCAAATGGCATCGGCTTTGATATCCGCCTCGAGACAGTTCCACTCTCCACCAAGCTGCGCATTCTTTCCAATCATCGCGTAGCCACTCGGCACACGAGCGCCAGAGGTACAATCCGTCTGAGCTGAAAACATAGAGTAAAAGGTTTTACTTCCTTCGTCCACCCCCTTAGGTTTCAGTGGCAAAATGGTTATCCCCTATACCTAATATCTCTTGGCTAATAGTGGATCCAATGTAAAAGACCCAAAAATATTGGAACCCCACCTCATGAAATTCTGCTACTTATCCGCCCAAATTTTTAAAAAGGAAAAGGAGAGAACTGATATAATGTGTCACTGATATAATGAATACACAACATGCTTATTCAGTGCAACTTTTGCCGGTTTCAAATTTGCATATCTTTGTCACAGAGAGTCAAATCTTTGCTGTGATAAATATGCAAATTAAGTATATTTTATGTGTATGCTAAAGTCAGTCGGTGTATGGCGCAGCGTGAGCGTATGTGATCCTGACGAGATCACATCGTTGCCCAAAAAGCCGCATCCTACCGTAATTGGCAGCCTATGTGCTGCCTTGGTCGTCCGAGAGTGGGCAGACTGGATATCGCCTCCGGGCGGTTTCTGCTCGCTGCCGGGCGGGATCCGTGCCACGTCCTGCCGTCCTCGGACCAAAGGGCGGCCCCGTGACACGGTGACGTCTGCGTCGCGGTTGGCATGCAAGCCGCGACGCGGGCGCCGCGCTTTTGAAAGTGCCCGTATGGGTGCGGCAGTTCAAGTGCACAATATGGTGAGGATGACATGTGCGAAAACGTACAAAATTGAAGATTTTTTGTACGGAACAGAGTGATTTATGCCAATAGGCATACCGGACAAACAAGCACAATTGCCCCTCACGCCCCCCGTAATTGCCTTTTCACCGATTGCCCCCTTTTTTCCGTTTCTGCCCTGTTTTTGTATCTTTCATTCGTTTCGTTTCTTTTTAAAGTGTGTATACTTTTCGTCTGGAACACAACACTTACGCGAATAATTCGTATAATTGATGGGTGTTCCATCAGCCCAAGCCACCGGACCGCTGTCTTTCGTTGCGGATAAACCGATCCACTTTCCAAAGTTTTGCTGAACGACATATACAACGCATTGAATGCGTTGTATATGTCGTTCTCCTAAAAAGAACATTTTGCAGGAAGCAAGTTTTGTATGTAAGTAATGCACAGTTTGTGCACAAGGATTTTTCCATTTCCCTCCTAACTCATGCATATTTTTACAAACAATAATATAGGGCATAACAATGCACATCACGATGCTACCGACAGTGCACCGACAGTGACGTTCTCAATGGCTAAGGAATACGCAAATTTGTGACCGATGAATCAACATCTTGCGAACACTGGTTTTGAAGATGGTGTTAGAGTCTTCTGCTTTATCTTACTAGTAGGATTGAGACGGCTCATTATCAGATTCGAGCGTTTTTTTCAAAACAGCCATCACCGCCATATCCCGCTGATATGACTGTGGAATAACGACTAAAAATCAAAGACGAAAGATCAACGATCAAAGATAGGTTCACCTCCTGTGAGTGTATGGAGACGAGTTCTCCGCCGTCCTGTCGGCACGCCTCCTGTGCTGCCGTCCATGTCAATGCCTGTCCAAGCAAATATCGAACACATTTGTCCCCGAAGAGATTCGAGTAACCGGAGGGACAGGAGAGTGCACGTGCAACTGCAATTCACAATTCTACTTCTTCTGAGGGGTCGCACAGTGATACCACAATATGTTCTGACTGACATAGAGCAGAAAATCGAGCATTGTACACCATAAATACTTGTTGTTATATTTGGTTGCTCAAACCGACATGGCTTTCGCCGCATAGATGGCACTTTTGAGTGCCTAAGTATCTTCTGACTCAAAGAATGCAAGTTACATAGGTCAGACGACTTTGCGATGCTGTTCAAACAATGGAAGCTTGCATGCAATTATCTTTGCTATAAATGTAAATTGCGCTGAGACCAAAACTAATTAATTAGCATTCTAAAATTGTAACTTTTCGCCGAGTCTGTTCCTTGTCACACTATCATTGTTTACAGTACATTGTGATACATCGCGCAATTTGCGCACTCAAGCGTGGACAAGCAAACTACAGTAACCGCTTAGCGTGCTACGGCGACATATAGCAATTTGGCCAAACTCGCACCAAGATATCGTGGTTGGGAAGTTGTAATTTCCCTACATATTTGTTTCTGCAAGGAAAAAAACCCAACTCGCCTGGAAAGACGCATAGCAGTCCTAACAATAAGATAGTTCGATGCATTGTGAACATTCCATCAAAAATGATTTCCCGAACTCTGATTATAAACCGCCACGTATCGGCTACGAAACTGGTCGGAGATTTTTGCTCCCCGGCTTCTTATCTACCCGAAGAGTCGACTCTTGTTGCGGTCCTTTGGTGTTTTTACGCCGTTTCGCCAATTCAAATACGATTAGAGGTTATTTTTTGCATGAATGAAAGCGTTTATCTAAGATGTAAAGTGGATCTCAATGGAAGTATGTAGAATGCACACAGACCACGGCAGGTTATTAATGTTCTGCAGCAAGATTCTTGCTCCCAATAAAATGGAGCAAGCGATAAGCTTTCTGGTGTGTACCTTTTTGCATGCTGTACATAGAAAAAAGCTTCATGACACTTGAGTGTCTAAAACACTTATTTTCAGTGTTAAGTATTTCGTAATCCTCATGAAGAAAAATGTCATATACACTCAAGCACTACTGTGTGTAAACACTCAAAATTTGAGGCATGCTTTCTCCGAGTATATGATGATCTTTATCAGGTCTATGGTCGGATCATTTATCAGGTACATCTTGATAATCTTAGCTGTTGTCTGTATCTTGTCTACTGATGTCACTGGAACGACACTTCCCGAGATTGAAAGCTCAGGATAAGAACATTCTCGCACATGTTTGCCAACAATCCACTGCACTTTACAGAGCTGTGTACTTAAAGAAAATAAGCCTAAAATAAGCCTGAATAGTGCTGGAGTGTTGTGAAAACACTCATTTTTTCACTCATTTTCTCTGAGCAGTAATTTGTAAAGTCTTTGTTCACACAGTAACTTACAAAAAGCTCACACCATTTATAACAGACAATAAGCTTGAATGGAAACCAACAAGGTTCTTCCTGAGAGCTTTCTGACAATGAGACCACAGCTGTACAATATCGTAAATAAGCACCGTTCTTCAAAGTCGTTACAAGTTACAATACAAAGGAAAAGCTAAGTAGGAGTGACAACTGAGATATGATCCACTTTCATTCTACCGCTGTGACTGTCAGTGCTTGTATGTGAGAACGGATCGATCCGCTTGTTTCTCAAGATGTAAACTATGATCCATCGAATAAACGTTCGCCGGAACTCATTGATACAAAATAACATAATCAGTGCATCTAAGAGTGGAAAGAATGAGCAGGAGGTTGTGGAGATCTGGCCGGCGATGAACGAGTAGACGGTACTTTCGATGCCGAAGATCGGCATGAATACGGTAGTCACAACGGGCAGATACGAGGTGAGCACGGGCAGAATTGTCTGTAAAGAGCATCTGTATTGTTGTATAATATTTAGAAGAGTGCAAATCGACATTGGCGCTTTATTTATGTCACATTATTCATGAGGATAAACGAAACGCCAAAAAACTGCTGGAAACGAATAATGACAGAAACTATCAGTGACAGCCGCAATGGGCACACTTACATAGATAACTTCGTAATATAACTAAGACCGGCGCCCATTCAAGCGGAGGTATGTTTGTTAGTAGAAAACAATAAGTTACTCTAACAATAAGAGCACCTGATAACACAACGTTTTGAACAGCTGTATCTGCAGCTGCTTCGATTTGATGCTGAACGTGGTATCATTGAGGAACTTCCAAATGCCTAATGTGCAGTAGATGATAACAGTGAAACATGACGTCATGATGACCACTTCAATCGCCGCGCCAAGCAGCGGCTGCCACTGGGCGCCCTGCCAGGGACCGTTGGCCTAAAAACAGTCATTAGCAGGGAAACATCAGCGCCCGTAGCATTCGCTATAGGTTGAAGCTAAGGGTAATTGTTTGAACTAAGAAAACAAAGTGAATTAGCTTCTACCTCTACCTGAACAAGAGCAATTGCTACCACGGCAGAGCAAGCAGGTAAGAAACCGTTATTTTCTTGTGTGCATAACAAATCGGCAACATTTGTAAGGTAGGCAATCATATAAGGAAATGACTTTTAGTCATGTCACTCACTACAGTAATTAATTAGCTAAACTCCACATTCTGCTAGGAGTTAAGTGCGTGATCCCTTTGTGGAAAACATACAGGCCCGTCTATACGTCCATCATTTCGTCATGAGAAATCTCTTCTTGAATGGAAGCAAAACTGATTCCCGAAATCTGTCTGTTTTGCATGTACAGATATGTCAAAGATCTGCCTATTAGATGGAGCTTATCCTCCTGTCCGGGACAGGATATCTTACAAACTACAGTACGAGCATTCCGTATCACGTGAGTACCCGCATGATTGAGAGAGCACTTCATACGATATTTCTGGCAGTTAATCTATTGGACTCTTCTTTTTCGTACGCTCTTGCAGGATTAAGTCGACTTATGCTAAAGCAGAAGAGCAGAAAACGTGATATTGTTATTGTTAGCACGAGGAAATAGTGCAAATGCTTGGGCGGCTGTTTAAAAAACACCTAACATTGTAAAGATACATTTATGTCTTCAAACTGAATTTGACCATTATTGCATCTATACAACGCACCACTCACAAGTGGGTATTTGTGCAGAACAGTATGATGTATTAAAATAGCAAAAGATTAAAGGGCGGGGCTGAGTATACTGTAAGTACAACCACACTTTGCATAGAAAAATAATTTCAAATGGAAAAAAAAACCTATGAACTAACCCAATAGACAGCAACGATGAAGTCCGTCTCGTAGCTGATTCCATATTGGGCCACGAACGGATAAGCATAGTTATGCGTGAAATCGTCAAATATATACAAACCAGAAAAGGCGAGCGCCCATAAACCGTCGATTACTGCGGTTAGCAACAATATGCAGGCAATAGTAATGGGCTTGCCAAGATATGCAATAAATCGCGGTCTGGAATACAAGGTTAAAGTTATTGTAAAGTAATACGTAGTCCTCTGATATACAGTACCTAAAAATTATAACATACGCAATAGCTAACAGTAAGACGAATTGACAGCTTTCAAAAAGCATACATATTTCCAACTACCGTCAAGGCTTTTCACAGAGAGAACAAACTATTTATAGTATATATTTGGCAACTTTTTGCTCTAACAGTTAAAAGCACACGTAAATAGGGGGTGTTCCTGGGAATTCCTGACGCCAGCTTTTCCCTGGCATTGTGTACACACTTACGAATTGTTAGCGATGGGTGTAAATTTGGCGTAGTTCACGAACGATTGGCTACATTTTGTGCAAAACTAGGAACTAAACCAGCACACCCTTGTAAAAAAAATTACAAGATATAAAAATTATAAAATAATACTCTTAAAATAACATATACATACTTCTTTAGCACCGTATACCGGTAGACGAAATGATAGGTGAGTACGGTAAAGGCTTGAACGTGAGCCGAGCAGAACCATCCAACAGCAGCGCGACTTGGGAGAAAACCGCGACCGAACATTACGAATGCTTGTCGGTATAAAGTGGGAAACTGAAAGGTGATCTTTGCATTAAGGCTGCCTTTTCCGAACTCCGGTTTGTTCGAGAACTTTCTTATGTGTGCTGAACATGTATGACTTGAAACTCATACATAGCAATTGCAAAGCTACACAGTCCGCATAGGCACAGAATGTTGTGTTCGCCGGTCTACAGTACCTTATTTGCGCACAACTATACAGGCTTGGTAACTACCATGACACCCATAAATATATCTCTACATAGGTAATATAATATGTATGCAGGTTGCACTCACATTTAAAATGAAAGATGAAATTTGGACCGTCCACTGTCTCATAATGACGTGTACGTGTGTTACAGTAGCAATGTGCTACATGATGACATTGGTTGAGCACGGGAATGCACACAAGGTTATTAGAACTTTGCTTCGTCTACCCGTCGAAGACTTTCTAGTGTCGTGTGCCCCATGGGGATTCCATCTCACGAGAATTGTTTCATTGAACTGGCTCACATTGCCCACTAATGAAAAATCACCGGATCATTTAAACAGCGACTTTACAAATACAATGTATGATGAACTCGAACGCAAATGTTCAACAATTCCCATGATTACACAGTAGTCTCTACTTCGAAGAAAGCAGTGGTCTGGTATGTCTCATTATTATTAGCCACCAGGAGAAACATAACCTCTCTGTGCACTGAATAACGTTACAAAGTACGTACAAAATACACTCTTCAATGAAATCTGCTTGCTCCGAAAGAGGCGCCATGGGAAAGGTAATGTGTGATCCTCATTGCTAATACCCTCCTACATTCAAAGATAAAGCGGCACAGATGTTGTTGCCATAATGACTTACTGGAATGACTTTTTTTTTGTATTTGCCGAAGTTTAGGCTTTCTGTTGATAGCTAGAGCTGGTTATATCCATTTTTATTAAATTCATAACACTTCTGTATTTCATAACAGTCTAGCCGCTATTTGAACTATAAAATACTACTTGAATATTTGAAACAACTTTGCAGAACAAAAAAACTTGTACAAAAATAAAGTAAAGTAAAAATAGTAAAATATAAGTAAATTGCAAGAATAGCAGATACGATAACAAAATCTTACCGGATGTGTCAAGAAATGCACGGTGCTGTAATATATATTATTGACGGCAAAGCAAGTCAGGAGGTAAATGTAAGATCCAATTTTCGAGTGATTTGAGTTCCACATAACGCATATCAACAACACGTTAGTAATAATTGTGAGCACTGAAATTTTTTTATATATAAAAAGTTGTTAAAAGCAAAATATGACGAAATTTGTTCCAAAAATATAATCATGCCTTCTACGCGGTGACACATTTTGAATTCGATTTAGACTCATACGCTATATGCTATTGAAGGATATGTGTTTGATAACATAGCGGAAGTATAAAATAAACTAATTAACTTATTGTTATATGTCATTACTAAATAGGATCATGGGCAGACAGTAGCCCGTATTATCTTTGTGAAGTTTAAATGTATTCATGCGAAACTCAAAGAAGGATTCCTAGAGGAGAAGTACAATTGAATTCGTAATAGCTGGTGCAGTAAATTATCAAAAATCAATTTTTAAAAAAAGAGGAAACGATTGGAACAGTGCATTGTTACAGAAGTAACAATGTTACAGAAGTAACAATAAGTGTAGGAAACTAACCGAAATTGATATCCTGTATCGTAAGAAGCACGTTCTAAAAACATCCACATAGTTCTGCTAACGACACAGAAGTGAAAAAGCGCATAGCACACCATAAACGCTTTCTTATTGTTAGAATTCATTTCACTCATTGTCAGCCATTTTTATTGGGCCCAGCGTAGCTGGCCGCCGAAGGCGGCCGCTACGCTGGGCCTGATTTGGCTTTCAATCGCCTGTTTGG
>JACMIJ010000783.1:0-15674 GCA_014805365.1 Koerneria luziae
TTATAACCGCTTGTTAATATGCTTTTAATGTTTTTATTTAATATAAACAGTTTAATGTGTAAAAGTTTAGTTCCCAATTTGTATGAGGTTGGGTTCCTCCAGATTATTTGAAATTGTGCATTACATTTGCGTTCGTTTTTAGTGCGATTCCGTTTACGCACTTATTTGTAAAGGTTAATGGTTAGAACAAAAATCTACCTACATATTTCATCATGTTGTTAGAAGCTAAAGGGATACGGTAAACGCATTGCTAGTCATGAATACTGACAGTTCAGAATCAGAAACATTTCCTTTTCCCCTGACAAAAATTCCAATACTAGAATCTTGCAATTAGTTTTGATTAAGTGTTCAAGTAGTAGTATTAAGTTGATTGAGTATTAGGTTCTTTTTTAAAGTAGTAGTATTCTAATTGTAAGTATTCTATTCTAATGTATAATTCTTCTTTACTATACGTTATTCTATTCTATATTCTATTATTATTATTCTATGCTACACCTATCAATTGCTGTGTGCCGAAACCGGCATAGGTTCGCCTCCCCGAGGGGAACCGGGTAATAGCGTCGGATGTGACACGTGGTAGCACCGGCTGCAACAGCCGCCCATACAAAGATGGGGCTACCAGTATACTGTGCACAAGAGGAACACTGACACCGACAGTGTTCTTTTCCACGCTCTGCTCTCGTACAAAGTGTATCTGGTGCAGCAACACAACAGCAATGCACCAAGACACACTCAGCTTCGAGAGCATAAGCCCGTGGAAACGGTAGAGGAGACATGGCGGGTAGGGGAGGTAGAGACCACGGTCAAGCACTGCTACTGAATGAATACTACTAACTGCCAACAAATGGCACTCACGATAAAAAGTCTCCACGGTAGAGGAGTGAAGGGGGTGAGGGAGGGAGTCTAGGATAGGAAGCGATGGACGATCGCCACACAGACGATGGTGGCCGGTAGACGGACACCGCAAGAACGGGCGACAGCATGCAAAATGCTGATCACCCGGGGTGAAGGAGGAGAGGGAGGGGTTGGGGCTGTCGAAGAGGAGGAGGACGACGAACGACGAAGACGAACACCACCAGGAGACGGCGACGACGAGGAAGAGAAGAGCACCACCAGCACACGAGAGAAGAACACTGACTGGAAGTGGCAAATCGAGCTCCTTTTATACCGCTTTTTTGGCGCGTAGTACATGCCCCGCCCCAACTACAAACTTCAGCCATTATTCCGGAAATCCGCAGACGTGTCCACTTCGGCTCCCTCACACATTCATGATCATGCACAGTATGGGCATTTGATTTTTTTTATCATGTTGGTTACTGTAACGAGCTTTTTTGTCATGCTAGTTACTGTAATGAACTTTTTTGTCATATCGGTTACTGCAATGACTACTGTATGTTGAAATAGTATGTCGAGACTGTGGATTATGAATTGTTGGATACCCCAATGTCTGGTATTATCTGACCATGGTACCGATTGTTTCTAACAATGAGAGAGATGTTAGTCAACTTTGCCAAGCCAAATCCATTCGTTAGCCAATCAGCCAATAATATGAACTGCAAACTAGCGAAGACGCTTCTTCCACAAACAGTCAAGAGTATTTGTTCTTTATGTGCAGTGCCTGTGAATGATAATTTCACGTTAAATCGAGGCATTTCGTGTGTTGAGGATTCTCGATTCGTATGTTTTATCAACGTATCACAATCATGTCAAGAAAATGACAACTTATTAAGCGAGCAAACAAACAAACTTAAAGTCATACTGTGGACAACACAGGAGATCTAATGAAAACACAACCAGGGCAATCGGCTGACGATTTGATCTGCCATTCTTATTTACATATACAACAAGTAATATTACACTATTAGCAATAGAATATGAGATCAGTTATACTGGCAAGTATAAAATGCGATGGAAACAGTGGGCGTGGTTAGCAAGAAAATTGGGCGTGGTTAATCAATCGGTAGCTGGTTTCAAGAAAGTAGTGAGGGGATTCGACTCCACTGCTGATGAAGTGCCTTCCAGTAGATCTTCGTCTTCTTCCAATGCTGAAGAACATCAAATCAAAATGTCATTTGAAAACAATTGAATACAAAACTAACTGTAGTGGCATAATTCTTCCATTATTTTTCTCACAACAACTTTTATTGACTTATCAAATGTAATCTATGATATATGCCTTTAAACCACAACTAAGATTTCGTAGGTATTTCAAAACATTTAAAAAAATAATAGGGAAAAGGTACACAAGACCTACCGGAGGCACCACTGTACACTTTGTGACTCGGTGCGTACATCGATATGAGCAGTAGCACGTAGATGTTCCACATACCGAACACACCTGAATCACATTCAATTACACCCGGTCGACACATTGCCTGCTTTTCATGTGCGAACTCGTACACTTTCCCACCGTATGTGGGAACTAGTACAACTTACGTCGACTAGTTTTTCTTTTGTCCTTCAAAGCGGTCTTAGTTTCATCGTGAAATGGCGAGGTTGCTCATAAGCAAAGCACATAATAAAGTGCAAAACAAGTGCAAACCTGTGAAAAACGCTGATGACGACTCCTGCATGATGCTGTCGTCGGGATCGTCGTGCAGAGATGCCTCTCCGAACTGACGCATAAAGTACGCTGAAACGCACAATGTGTGAACACAACTGACAATAAGTTACTTTTGTCATAATTTTTCCCTTATTCACCACTGATGCGCAGGCCATCGTATTACACAACATGAACTGCTGACTGTTGGTGGCTAATTGCCAGAACTCTCCACAAACTTTGACAGAGGGGGGTAACGCTACAAAAGGAATTTTTTTTTGCTAACAGGAGCAAAAGACTCACAAATGATGGTCAACGCACAGCAGAACACGGTGAAGATCATCAGGAACTTGAAGCGGAAGATCACTGCTTCGACCTAAACATATCAATCAGTAATGTTTCAAATTGTCAATTCCACATTTCCTTGCTATATTTTAAAAAAACCGTTAATGACTTGTTTGGGAGCCACTGGCAGAGTAACTGGTAAGCAACAACCGTTGTGAGCATTGTCAAAACTAATGGAGTGGAAAGCGCCTCTAATTTCCCAGAACAGTGTTTTTCGTCAACAATACCCGTTTTGTTTACGAAAGCAAAAAACTGTCCCAACTGCTCACTCGGGTGCACAGGTTCCTGGAACCTAGGGGGGGGGCAAGCATGGCCACGATCGCTTATTCTTTCTGGCTAACAAAAAAGTATACCTTTAGTCGGCGGTGCTCACTTGTTCTGTACAGTTGTGCTTCACGTTTGCTACGAATCGTCGTCCACACCATACCTATCTGAAACCGGACCATCAGCATGAATCAGCTATACTGAAGAGCTGATTGTTCCAGAGGAGCGGTATGGAGGGTATTTGCGTTTGTGAATGAGGAGTAACGCACATAGAACATGGGAAATTTCAAATGTCAAGGGTAAAACATCCCTGCTTTGCTCAAAGGGGGGTGGTAAGAGTTGGAGCTTCGTTGAAGCGGTGGTATTGTACGAACAAGAAGATCAAGCTTACCCTGTAGAACAAGAAGATAAAGTAGCACACCGTGCACGCAATTGCCGTGTAGATCGTCGCATACTAAAAGAATACGATCAGGTGATTGTTCAACTATTGGCCTCAGGCATTGAACATTTACGGAAAGAAGACAGACCGGGAGATTTTGCTTTGGCTGTAGAAAAAATACCTAGGACCATTCGATTTCTTCACAACACCAGCACTTTCACCTCAACTACACTTACGTTCGTACTGCCTCAACTCCTCCTTATTGTTAATCTCTTCCCGTATTGTCTGTGTTTGTAATGTATCCTCTTCTACTATTGGCTTACTTGACTCCGTTCCGTACAAATATCCGACTGTCGATTTATAATGGTATCCTATTGTTAGGTTTCTTTCCAATTACCCATAATTGCTAAAGTATTCAAATTTTTCACAAACCTATGTCATTTCAGTAGCTTGTGAACCTGTACTGAACTATGAAAAACTTGAATACGCTCAAAAAGATGAATATATAATGACAGTCGGATATTTGTTCGGAACGGAGTCAGATATTCCAATAATACTTCACTTCCTTGACCTATCTATTCCAAACGTAACAACTCACCGCCCAGCTGGGTCCCGTTTCGGTGGCCCAAATACTGTAGAACGGGTCGGCCAACTGATATCCCCTCTCGAAGATATCGTAGATCAGTAAAGCCGACGAGGCGATGATGATCAGTGTGAGATTACGCCAATAGTTCGCCTGAATAGTATCAGTCATTACAAGGTAACCACGTTACTTCGATCATGCTAAACATTAAAGCCAAATAACATAACGTGACTGAAACACAGCACTTGCTGTCAGTTCAATGTGGTCGTCGTGCGTCTTATACGATAGTCTTTTTCTCTTGTATTCTGATGGACTCGGGTATTTTGATAATATTATGGCACAAGAGACTCAACACTTTGTGCTTTGCTTCTAACAGACACATAGCATCACTCTACACACTTTGCACATGCATCATAGCCATGAAAAAAAGATTGCCTACTAATTTTGCACTAGAATATAACAAATTTTTGAAACAATTAGCGTAGATCATAGCACTGCACATTATCCAGAGAAGTTATGCAAATCCTCTTTGCAAGTACAAACCAGACTGTTCCTGGCGCGGTCGTCGATGAGATGCTCGCCAGCGAAGATCAACCAGAACGAGAAGAGCACACCATAAAAGAGTCCCTGAAAGACCGAATAAGACATTATCCAACACTCCATTCTCGAATAAGACTTTCTCCAGCACATGTGTTTCAGCTACAGAAATAACAATAGGCAATTTTTGTAACCATATATGTTAAATTAACAAAGAAAAAGCTACCTGACGAATATCGTTGAGCAGTAACATGAACGGAATCCGCACGAACAACGTGCACCACTCGATTGGAGCTAAAAGTAAAATATTAGAGGCTCACAAATTTCCAAGAGAAGCCTTTTTACCGGAACGGTAAAACCCTACCGCTTGAACACCTTTTCAAAACAAGTTACTTCAGCAAGCAAACTTTTGCTCCGATGATGCCAGTTGCAAAACGGATAATCCGCATATCTTTAAATGGCCGAATAGCCAGCTATTATAATAGTTAGTTAGTTCTAACAATAAGTTTTTTTCTTCGCTTACCATCCAGTACAGCCGTCGCCACTCCGACCGCCAGGATTGCTCGTTCGAGAAGAGTCGACGCTCGCGGAAGGGCAGACAGTCGGCGGTTGTACCAATGGAGTGCCAGTACGATCATCGGGAACACGGCTGTCTTCAGCCACAACCAGACCAGAGTGAAGCCGCCATTCTGATGGATCGCCTGAAGAAGAAATGTGGTGTACAGGGTGCACAAGGCACACATGGTGTACGGGGGTGCACAAGGTAAAATGTGGTGCACGAGTGCATAAAACAGATGTTGTGTACGAAGTGCGTAAGACAGAAATTTACAGTACTCATACAAACAATAAACAGTCTATAACACGAAACTTTAATGGTACACTTGAAAAGTAAACATGCGACGTACCACAACTCGAAGATTCCTCAAGAATCCGAGTGCACAATTCGCTCCCTTGGTGCGATCCCTCTCACACGCTTTCTGTAAGTCGATTCATTGATTGAAGGGTTTCTTACAAGTAAACGTGAGAAGTAGAAGTGTGTGTAGGCTATTGATGTTGTTAAGTAAAAGTAATGAGGATAAACTGTTAGAGCTACGTGTTGTTGGTAATGTGGAGACAGCTGCTTTCGATGCTGCTGATTGCCACACTTTAAAAACAACAATGGATCTAGCAAAAACTCTAATTGTAAGAGATGGAATAAAGTTGCTGCTTTTTTCTTTTAATGCACTCATTTGTGAATAATCCACCACAGTTTTCGGTTTCAAAATACTTAGAAATCACCGTCAGTGCTCAATATTGCATTATGTCCTCCTTGTAAGAGAGAAAAAACATTTGAATTTCTGACACGCAACCAACCGGATCAATCGGCAGGCGAATATTCAGCAGGTAGAATGGATAATTGTTGGCGCCAAATTCAAACAGGTCTTCCACCGGGCACTCGTAGGATGCACCTTGCGTCTTCTGAAAATGTGGGTACCGTAACCCTTGACAGGCAAAGCGAAAACAGTTAATTTGCTTCCTCTTATCAGCACGCGCATTTACATCATGGCAAAGGATGTAAATAGAAATAGAAAAGTTATTTTTGAAATAAAAATATAATTGACCTAATTTGGTGCAATAAGATTCTTCGTCGCTATTTCAGTCACTGCTTCTTTATGGGAATAATGCAAGAATGGAACCATCTGCTGAACGCACTAATAGTTTCACATATGATGGCATTACTAGCTCCATCCGATTACTACTTATCCGATAAGATAAAGGCATAGCTCCATCATTCAATCCCCAACAGATCAAAAAATATTTTTGACCTGTTAGGGAATTTACCTTATAACCACTAAAGATATTATTAACGACACAAGACATCTGCCGTACCTTGCTGAGTGTGCAGTCCAGATACTTGGAGACATTGCCCTTGTACAGTTCCTTCCACTCGGTTGGCGGGTCATCCTCATTCCGATATCCCATTCGTACCTCCAGTTTCATGTGCGCATGCGGTACTGTAATAGGCATGTTCAGGCAGAAAATCAAATGTACGCCGTAGGCAAAGATATTTCTCTGACGAACGATGTCCTTCTATGTAATACTAAAATCTCATGCAAATATTATAGAACCAAAACCCGTTTCGGTTGTTAACTGATAGTAAAACTGCTTAAACGAATGAGCAGAGGGTAAATACAGGACTATACAAATATCGTGAAACACAAAAGTGGAATCAAAAGATCCTATGAGGCTCATTTTCTCATTCATCAAGCTAACAATTAACCTCACTGCCGCTAACCTACAGAATCACTTTTTGTAATGACAAGGATTATGACGATATAAATGCGTCGCTAAGCCTACCCAAGCTCAAGTCGGTACTAACAATTAGTGGAGAAGAAACTAGTCCCACCAAATGATAACACACAAATGATAGGAAGTAATTTTCATTTGTGCATGTGTGTAAAACTTTGTGAAACCCTGTAAGAAGAAGAAGCATGCCATACCCATGTCAAGTGGAGGCGTCGTCCCGAAGGGATCGTACTCCGATTCGATGATCAAGATGCCGAGAAAGTACTGGAACCACGGCGAGTAGTGCAGTTGCTGGCCGTCTCTGCAACGAACGTTTGATGATTACGATCCCATAAGCATACAAAAATCACTTGCGCACAAACCATTATTTTTAGCTTAACGAATCGTTCTTTAGGACCAAAAACCAAAACACATGTTGTTTAGTTTCCTACTGACAGAAGAATGAGCTTGTGCAATTTTCAGTTGGTCTCGTTTGATGATTGGCTGGTACGTTTAGGGGTACAAGAGCAAAATCTAAATTGTGGTTGTTCTAATTGTCAATGTTCGTGTACAGTTCAATAAGAGAGGACTACGGAAAGCGGAGCTAGTGCAATCATGTGTGCCACATAAAACGAATAACCGGCACCAAAATGGTTCACGTTTACCTAGCCGCCGCATTTCCCTCTAACAATAAGTTTGCACAAAATGAACAACCGTAGACGAAGACGCTTATCTGTAGTTTTTAACGCTCGTGTCAAAACACCTAAAAAAAGAGAGAAAACTGCTTAATAATAAGAAAACAGGTAACAAAAGCCAAGCATACCGAGCATGCGGCATCTGTGCCATGAAGACGATATCGCGGAGGTCGTACGAGACGGGTTTGTATTCGGACAGATCCTCCAACATGTCACAGTTCTGCAACACAATTCACATGTAACATGACGGAACACGTCTCCCGACGTTACCATACAGCTAATCAAAGGAGCTTTGAAACCGTTATTATGCAATAACAGAACTACATGTATAAATGACCCGCAATTTTTGTAAGAGGGCTATGCAAGAAAACGGTGGGTTGTGTCTGCAAAGATTCACGGTTTCTGGCTTCCTTTGAAGGAGCAGAAAAGGCATTTTTCCTGTTCTCAAATATTCTTACGCTTGCTGTGAAATAAAACACTCTATTTACAATATACATAATACAACATAAATTCTCAAATGTAATACCGTACCTGTGGTCGGAGATGAAACCATTTGTCGGTCCTTCCGCCATCCTTGTCGCGACATTTCAGCATCTCAAATTCCATCGACGTGCTGGGTACGGGAGCTGTAAAGAAACAGATAAAAAATATGCAGCCCATTCCCATTTTTGAAAAAAAAAACCCTTTCTCTATAATGTTTACCTTCCTTACTATTATAATTTTTAAAAAAAAAACTGTACTCCCATTTCATTATACGAATAAGGGGTGGCAGAAACGGGAATAACATGTAGGATGGATCAAAAAGTGTGCCACAAGCACCGCACTGTATTTCACTTGCTCAATGATTGGAAGGGGCAGTATGAGTCATACTGTATGACAGTTGATGCAATGGGACAAAACGGTATATGTAGATAGAAAGTTGTTTTTTTCTTACAATTAGTTGTTTTCAAGTGTACAACCAACGACACTGTGGACAAACAAGGTGAATTCAAAAATTCCTTCAAAACAATTGCCACAATTCCCACACATCCCTCCCGAATACCGTATCTACCAACCGACAAGTGCTCCAATGGCGATAAAGATCAACTGGATGACGCCCAGGAAGGCGAAGATGTAGCACAACTTCTGATTGCTTAGATTCTCCAGAATCGATCCAACCGCCATTTGACCCCTGAAATCACACTGGAATTTGCAATGCATGGGAAAATCGTGACAGCCGGATTCGAGCAACAAAAAACATATTAACTACTCTTGGAACAATGTGCTCACTTTTGTTGACATACTCCAAACAAGGAAAAAAACTGTATCCATTAATTATCGCAACACAACCACACATATTCTAATAGTTGATACAAGCTAATAATTATTACGTACATGAAAACAATGACCTATTTTAGCCACAAAAGAGACCAAGTATCAAATACTGGAGAAAAGTTCGATATTCTTTAGCGCATGATTCATACATGCCGGGACGGCACAATAACGAAGAATGAGAGGAGGGGCCGGAATAAGAAACATCTGTGTTTCGTTTTGCCTGACACACAGACAAAGGAGGGACGACATCTCGGGAGGAAGGACGGATTATATGGCTTCGCCTTACAACCACCTCCTCTTTTACGGTGCACACGTAGACAATAGGCCATTTTTGTAGAGACCAGCAACTTCTACCAAATAAACAGACAAAATTAAGACAATTTGAGTGCCTGTGATGAAAAAGCAAATATAAAAAAATTCGGCTTGTTTAGTATTATAATATAATGTTCTGCATGTTCAGCAAAGCCAGGAACAGGGGTGAGAAAGATAACACTCCCGAAAAGCACAAAACAGACAACTCTCATTTCATAGTTGCAAAAAAGAGAAAATCAATGCAATTGAAATATGTAAGGCAAACGGCGAACTAGAAAAAGATCGTGGAAATTCCTACTGGCAACCCCAGCCTCGGCTTCCCACTGGGCACCCACTGCTGAAGGGTGTGACAGCCATAAAAGAAGATTTATTGGAATGACAAAATTGGACAATATTGCAAATTTTCCCAGATTTACAACTGTTACTTGCTCAAATGTATATGTTCAAAATAATGCAAGATCGCCTTGCCATTTCACTCCTAGTATAATAAAGAAAAAATCGTTGTTTGCTTTCTGCATTATTTGCATGCTTTAAAACTTATCACCTGATCCCAAAATGCTTGAAAATGGAGCTGATAGCTGAAGAAGGAATTGCATGTAATAGAAAAGTTCTTGAAAAAAATGCACATTCAATTAGGCGGAAAACACGTGAAGAGTGTGGGAAAGGTTTGTACTGCAGGAAAATGCAGCGGTACACATCACAAAGTCAGATACGTCTCACTCATAACTGTGTTATTTTCTTGTTCATATCATAACTAATTGTAAAAGTGTACAAGGTAAAATGTAAAGGTAAAGTTTCTCCCGTAATCAGAGGAGTTCCTACAACGGGGGTTCCTGATGTGCCAGGAACCCCTTTGAATACGGGTGTACAAGGTAAGTTAGCAAAATCCTTTGCGACTCTTCGATTAACCGCAGTACCTTCAACCTTACTCGGTTCAAGGGGGGAGGCGGCGACCTCGTCCCATCCCTCACTTTACGAGCAGACGAGAATGAATAGATCGAAGAAATATCGTAAACGAGCCGATCGAAGGGTAAGAGGAACGGCATGGGAAGAATGACACCAATGGGAGAAGAGCAACTTATGGCTCATAAAACACAGTTCCAGTAGAACTACCGAATCTTATAGTATTGTAAAGTAAAGTAAAGCAAAGCACTCCATAATCAAAGTCTCATAGCCAGTAGGGACGATGAGGGCATAAAGTACTCTCCCCGCAGGTTAAGAGGTCTTAATTCGATTGTACTTTACAGTAAAAGTCACACCTTAAAGCTGACCAAGTTTACAATTGGAAATTGGGATAGCACGCAGTATGGTACATACCGAAAGGTTTCTCGTGTATGTTCGAGACTGCAGGTTTCAGGAATACATCAAAACAAAGTACAGACTGAAATAAAGAAAGAGGAAGCACAGCATTTTGCTGCCGCCGCCGGTCTACAGTATCTAATTAATTAAGTCGTTTGTACGCGTACGCCAACAAAGGACTTACTCGCAATCACAAAAGAAGATGCAAGTTTGAAACCTACGAAAGTAGCAGCAAAATTCCAATAGAACTCTCTTCTGATAAACAGTAATTACCAAGATAACAAAATGACACCCGAGCATTTGTTGTGGCGTTGCGCATCAGTCCAACCCATTGTTAGATAAGCCATCTTCTTATCAACATTATCAACTGATATGAATGATAATAATGGCCAACCGCACACGTACCACGGAATCTGTACAAACAATATATCTCCGAAAACCACTAACTTACATTTAATTTTGAGTAGTCTTAATTTTGACTGACTAAGTCACCATATGATGAACGTTGTTGCCCCCACATCTTAAAATACATAGCAATGTTTGAAACATAAACTACGCAGGCAACAACAAAGGTACACAATGGCTGTGGAAAGTTCGGCCCCAATGGCATTGAACCCGCTCCGAACAAGGCACAAAATGATGTGAAAAGGTGTTTCCGATCACATTCAAAGAACAGCGAGGAAGTGTCGGAAAGAAATGTTGAGATGAGAGACTTTCCGTTGCCAGGGTTTACTTTGTAAACATAATTATGGTTTTCTAGATAGTAATAAGATCAGCTCATAAGGATGGTTGACTTATTCTTCGTAACAAGTAGTAAAAAAACAAGCTCCAAATATAGACAAGTAGCACAAGAGAAGACCAACTGGCAATAGGTGCTCGGACAACCCGAGCAGGTGTTGATAGCTGAACAGTAAGCTAGGAAAAAGTATAACAACCATAGGAGAGCATTAAAACGTACATTAGTAGAACAAAAGAACATTAAAAGTAGTAACAGAAAGAAGGCGAAGCACAGCTGAGGATTGGCCAATACACCGAGTCGGCTGATCAGATCAATGTGGATGCCGGCCGTGGTCGAATGATGGATGACTGCGGAGAGTGGGGACAAAGAACACAGCAGACACCTCCGCTGACCACAACTGAGGACATTCTTCTATTGGACAATCACACTTTGTATTTACTCTTATTAACCATTACAACTATAATTTTCTAAATAATAATGCACCCATACTATTCAATCTTATTCACTGTTTGTCCAATCGGGGAATAAGATAAAAGAAGGGTGTATAAAAGGAAGAAGGATTCAGTACTAATGGTTAATAAGAGTAAACATAAACCTGTTCACAGCGTGTTGTTTCTACCGGTCTACAGTACCTCATTTGCATATGAACACAAAGGCCTCTCTTGCAAGAACAAAGGAATATGCAAATTTGAGTCCGGCGGAAGTTTCACCGAATTGCCTTAAAAAGCATTGAAAAATTACTGTAAAAAAGCAGCTATGCAAAAGGAGACCGACAATGAGCATTGTTGCTGATAGCAAGAAATCAAAAATAAATATGCAGGAACGACAAAAACTCGTAGTACAATAAGACTTATCATCGACTATGGAATAAAAGTGAATCAACGAGCTTATGACAGTCGGCATCGTATTTTGCGACAAACAATTCGTTTGTATTTTTGCTTACTGTTAAAAGAAACCATGCGAGCTGTGCATTGTACAAATTCAGCAGCACCGTATATGTATCTTAGATCCGTACTAGCAAACTGAAGATCTTAGGCTGTCCTACAAACATATACACGCAACAAAGTGAAAGAGTGAAGAATGCTTGTTGAGCTAAGGAATGGCTTGCTCCATCATATTGCTAATTGCCTGTCAAGCTTCTCCTTTCAAGTCTCGGAATCGTGTTATTCTGGCCAAACAATGATGACAAGCTGACAGTTGCAATGGCGGCCGGGTTCCTTTTTCGACAGTCTGGTCAAAGATGGCCGCGATGCTGGGAAGAGGCCAACGAAGAGGGAGCGCCCGGGTTGGCTGATTTACAGGCAGTCGGCATGTGCTTTGAAAGGAAGCGCCGGTTTGTACGAGAATGTTGCCCACATAACTTACAGCGTATCATGATGCTATAAGGTAATCACAAGTTTGTGCGTAAAACCATTACATAATGCAATAGTTCTTACAATTAGCATAAGTTCAGACTAATGCTAATATGACCATTTAAAGGAGGTCGGAAACCGTCATCTCATTCGCACAAAATGTGTTCAGAACAAGTGTTTTATGGACCCGCCATTTTTGTGTTCAGGGAATAGACATAAGAAAATTCCTCGGTGAACTGACGGTTTCTGGCCCCCTTTAACTAAATCTCACAGAGTAACACGAAAAATCTTCCATAAAAAATCGGTGGGTCTTGTGAGAAAACTATAAGCACGCAAATTTAGAGTCCTCAAACAATTTCATGGATATAAATCCGGTACATGTAAACTACAAGCCAGTTTGGCCACACCGATAGCATAAAAGAAATCAGAACAATATAACAAAGCCATTTAAGGCAGCAGAAAAAGATGCTAGATCAAACTACAGATTATGAAACCACAGATTGAAATCGTTGCAGATTCCCCAAAGAAGAGTAATTTTTGAATTGCGACAACATAGATCACCTTCTAGGGATAACTGATGGCACTGAAGCTGTTTCTTGCATGAACAACGTTTTGAACGCACTCTTCGAACAACCAAAGAGGTCTCTAAAGTGACAAACAGCATGGTAGATCAACGGGCACGACACTATTTCATGGTCGGTCCGCATACTGCTCTTCCATTTTCTTATTTTTTTTAGCGTAACCATTGTTTTCATTTACCCAAACCGTTCTAATACGGTAAGTTTTCGGCAGATCACTGTAATCAAGCACAGCGCTGTGCTCTAGCATTGTTTGCGTAAACCAGTTATACTTCACAGTATGCTACCTTAGCTTTTCTTGCAGTAGGAAGATGTCGTCGTTCCCTCTTCCGGCCTCATCTGTCCTCCGATTGAACCTTCTCAACAATCGTCACTTCCATGGCGATTTCAGCGATAAGATGACCGACGTTGTGCTGAAGAAAAGTGGCGATTACTTGTTTAGGGTATGTTCGCTAGAACTTATAGTACACTTCATAAAACAATCATAAAAGAGTAAAACAACTACACAAAAATACGTCAACCACAAAGCCAGAAAATCAATGCCGCCGCCGCACACTTTTGCGCACGGTTTTTGCAGCCCTCAAAAAGTTCGCAGCTCTTACAACGGAAGTGTTTGATTTTTTTGTTTATTTGGTTATTTGGTTGTTGTTACTGGTTATTATGTATATCACGTTGTTCAGAATAACACCAAGCACGGGTCGCTCCTTCTTTCCGTCCGTGATGGAGAAGTCACACGTGATTTCGAGCTAACTATCCTCGAAGTAAGTTTCTAGCTATTATTCAGTGCTTCTTTCAGTTTTTGCGTTCCTTTTTTATTATATTCGCATAGAACTGTGTTATTCGGATGAGCATGGCTAGTTTTGCTTTAAGAAAATCAAACAAGAGGGTTGCATTCATAGATTCGTAGTTATACCCTTTTTCAGGAGGGCCATTCGTTGGTTCTTCGACTTGGGAGTCGTCTCTTCGATTCCATCGATGACGTGATCGCGTTCCACGAGAAACATCCGATTCGAACCAGCGGGCATCACGTGTTGCTCACCAATCCCATCGTGTCTAATAGAGGTTTCTCTTCCTAACACATGTAAAAGGGAACGCTAACCCATAGCTACATTAGAAGCAGTCGTAATTTGGAATAGGCGAAGCCCATAGATCAACCTTGTCTGTTTTGAGTATCCAGATTTGTCATTCGTCGCGGGTACTGTAGGTGCATAGCTATGCTTCCATCGGTGCCGACTCTTCCAGAGGAGGGGTAAAGTTATAATTTGCGTTTGTGAAGGAGGGGTAAAGACACGAATGCAGAAAATGTTCAAATATGCGGGGTAAAATGTGGTTTATGTGCTCAAAAGGTGGGGTAAAAGTGCAATCGCATGAAAGCCGGCTCCGTGGAAGCGATGGTATGTGTAGGTGCATTATTTTATCATTGAATGCCGGTATTTTTTCAGTGGGCAGCCGGTTGGGCATCTGGTCGCACGCGCTGCTCTCTCCGCGTCACACGGCCCCTTCTCTCGTCACGCATTCGGACACCCGTGTCCAGTCCGCCATTCTATCACTGAATGCAGAGGCGGCACGTGAGGTCGACGATGATGCGTTGGAGGGACTCATTCAGATCAATCATATGTAAGGCGGATTTTGGTTTTTCTTCAAGTTTTTGCACTCTTACTAGTTTTATTTGACCTTATTATGTGACTTACTAACAATAAGTTATTGCAGTGATGAAGAATGCAAATTAGCATGGGGGGCAGTATACATCGACAATAACGTTATTGATAGCGCTGGCACCCCGTTTTGAAATACCTTAACATTAGAAGCACCTCGTTTTTGAACTTAAATTATCAGTAGACACCCCGCTTTGGCCGTCTTACACTAATGAGCCAACCCGTTTTCTAAATATATTAACGTGACACGTCGATGTATGGGGGACAGTATGCGGCTTCAATCCTGTGTTATCATTGTTGCAAAGAATCGTATGCCGTAATGAACTCAATACGGTTTACGCTATGGTACGGCTGGCACGTTTACGATTGACGTGAGATATGAAACAGTGTGAGAAAAACGAGAATACGGTGGCAACAGTTATTGGCATTCCTTAGCAACTATTATATGATAGTTTCAGCCACATTCTGGCTCTGCGCGACTTCTCGATTGTGAACACACTAAAGTACCCTCTGATCACGCTGCGATTCGATGACTTTGAGTGCACCCTCGGAGAGTATATGAAGAAGGACAGTACAGATATCGGCATTGCGGACTGTACGAGATGGATCGCGCAGGTAACTTTCCGTGGCTCCAGAATAATGCTAACAATAATTTTTACAATACAATTACCCCTGTGTAACAACAATCACATACAGACTTCTGACGAACCTGATATGATGACGGATTACAGTAACGCAAACTATTATATCCTACCATTAATGAATAAGGCGACTAATAAGAGCACATTTGCGAATACAGTTGCATTTCCTGAAGAAGT
>JACMIJ010000784.1:0-15673 GCA_014805365.1 Koerneria luziae
CTATTGGCCGGTCTCCGCACGCAGCACGTTCTATAGAAAAAAGACGTCGATCCTGCGATAAAGATAAAGATAAAGATGAGTGCGATGGGCATTGTTTAGGAGTAAAGAGAGTTACGATTTCGAGGAAGACCAGCTATACTTGAGTATCTTCTCGTTGGTTTGTCTTCTTATTGTCCACAATAGTGGTCAAACTTCTAATTGTAAATGCAAGCGCGCATTCCCCGGAACCAAACATGCCAGTGTTCAACATGGTTGATCCCCAATTCTAATTAAAAGCATACATGTTTACTTGCTATTTCCTATAGGCATCAACCAATGAAAACTACCATACACATTCGTCCTTGCAGAGAGAGAATGAGAGAGAGAAAGAGAGAGATACCTACCAGGCATGTGGAAGATGCTCCTTGCAGGAGCAAGCAGCATGCGAATCCCCTGACGAGTATCGTCAGCATTGTTAGGAATATTGACTGTACCTGCCTGCCGTTCCGACACCTTTATATAATATTTTCAAGCACGAACATGTTGGATCCGGTAAGGCGATTAGTTTGACTCGCTTGAGCACTTGCGCTGATCACGATGATAACCGATGATTTCTGATGAGCTGTTAGAGCAGTAACAATGTTGCCTAAAAACAAATTGTAGCTTTTCATACGGTTCTTGTAATTGTCTTACTTACTTCCTCATTTTTCAGGTTGTTGCCTGGCGCATCAGGATAGTACCTGAGCCGCGGTTCAAGCCAAACATCGGTCTCCCACAATTCTCTGTGCACATCTCCACGTTTGAATCTTCACAATCCACGATGTACAATTTTTGCTTCCATGAAACATGAAATTTAGACAAAATAAGAGAACACATTTTCTTTTCCGGAAGTTACATAGTATTCTGCATTCTAACAATATGCACATCATGCTGAGGACTTCCACCGGTTTGAAATTATTATAGCATACGCCTTTGTCAATACGAGTGAAACCTTTGTTGTCATATGAGATATTGTACACCAACGTCATGGCCTTCTCAGGATCACCCGCAAGGCGAACTGCCTCGAATACGGGAGACCTTGTCTTTTGGTTTTTTTTAAATTGTAGACCGGCAACACTACAAAATTTCGCCCACTCAAAACAGTTTTCCGTTTCCTTTTTGTTCCGCATCAACCGTCGCAGTCGGTTTTTGAACAGTTGTTTGCATAATCGGCCAGCACTCGGCGAAACTCTCACTGCGCGTCCGACCAGTGATATGTATCAAGTGAAGGGGAAGTGCGAATCATACTCAGAGAAAGAGAAGCCTCATATTTTGAGTGTTTTAAACACTCTCTAGTGCTTAAGGGTTTAAACCCTCATTTTTTTCAATAGAATTACGAAATACTTCACACTGAAAAGAAGAGGGTTTTAAAACACTCAAGCACTATTCAGGCTTATTTGAGGCTTATTTCCTCTGAGTAGGCTAACAACTGCTGCGATGCCCGACAACGTCCCGATTCCCTCGGCGACCGTCTCGCAGGTTGTAATCCTTGATTCGTTAGTAAAAGAAAGTAAAGCACCCCCGAGGCCTCATAGCCTGCGAGGCGGTTGACCGAGGGAGCAGGGCCGCTGCTATAATTCCGTGATTCGGTAGGACTTTACTTTTTTTATTTGCTCTAAAACTATGAGTGTGCTTGACGATCACTGCAACCAAAGTGAGGCACACTTACATTTGTTGACAGTATGATAATATTATGCATAATATGTTTTGATTGTAAAGACGCTCAATGTATCATATTGTTAGAATCGTTTTACGAAACGACGAAAATTGTGGCTCAACGACCATCTTGAAATGACTGCATTACCTCGGAGAGTTATTTGGGACTTACAAAGCCCAAAGACACGACGAAACAGTCTTAGCTATAACTTCATCGATAATTACCGCACATTGCTATAAACAGTCAAAAAAAATCCAAGATTTGTCTCTTGTACATCGTTCGGGCGGTATTTCATCTGTTAACCCCTCCCAATGCCAATCGTGACTTCGCTCACATCCAGAGTTGGACGATTATGCAAATTGCCTGCAGCGTGCGACTGTCGATATTGAACAGAAAGGGAAAGAGCAAAAAAAGTCGGAGTTCCGAGAAACCCTTGTTTTATAACGAGAGTGCTCTGATTGTTATGTCGAGAGCGATAGTGAGTACAGAATAGCTGATTTTTTATCTTTTTTTGAAAAGAAAGAAAAAAAAAGAATAGCTGATGTCAAAGCGGACCGGAAACTTTGAATTCTCGGAGGAAAACATAGCTTCCTTGTATATACTTGCCTCATTGCAGAAATTGAATGTCACTCATACACACATTTGTGCCACAATGAAACAAACGTTTCGCAGTTTGTTCTGCTAGATATTACTTATTGTTAGCATATCAATAACAAAATGTGAGTGATAGATCCTCAAGCAGCGTTCAGGCTCATCTTAGGTATATGTTTATCCGGGCACTGATAGTTTAATTGATCCAGGCATCAATCGCTTAACCGAGTAACCCTTGAAGGTTTCTTCGGACACCACATCATCGAAAATGTGGACGATGCCGAATGCGTACTTTTGCCTCAACAGCACGGTGGACAATGATTGCTTCTACCAGGAAGTCTGGAATATGTTCCATTCGGTAACAGCAATCGCTGATGCAATGATGATCACAGTTAGGAGAAACGCCTTCATGGAGAGTCCTAGAGGGAGATTGAGATACATTTCTTTTATGTGCCACCCAATGAGCTGCCTGAGTCAGCGAGTGACTTGGAGCCAAGCAACACCCGAAACACCTCATTTGCGCAATGCGAACAGCCGCCACCTCACTTGGTGAATCATCTTCACAATAGCAATATGTACACATTTTCGTTATCTTTACCATTAGGGCGCGTTTTCGGTGAGCTTCCAGGTGTAGAAGCAAGTTCTAGGGCAAAACAAGTGCCATTTTCGGAACATTCCAGGGACGTTATTCTGGGACAATCCCATAAATGCACAAATCATGAGCTCGTCTTTCTGTCTGTAAACAACCTTTCATTTATTCCGCAATCAGAAGGGTTCCTCGGCGGTCGATAAGGGGAACATCAACGACAAGGCATCTCAGAAACGTTTTGCCAAGGTCCTCGGTAAACTCGTCTCGCCATCTCCTTTTGGCCGACCACGTCCGTGCTCGTATGGCGTCCAGTCCAGTATTCGGCGCGTCCAGATTTCTCCCGGCATATGACTGATCTTTGCTGCCCATTCCTGTTGAAGCCAGAGAATTGAAGCACAGGACATATTTCATTTGCTGATACATTAGTTGCCAGGGGACCGAATGTGGACTGTACGTGCGCGAAGCAAGCAAGTAATTCTTAACAATTTATCGCACAGAGCTGCCAGTGCACTTGTTTGCTAGACGTAGATCGACGTTGATTCGTTGGCACTGCTCTCAAACAATTTCCAGTTCAGAAATTCGGTGTAGAGGATATTCTCCCCGTTTTCGTAAGTTGAGCACACGTTGTCCAGATCCATACTGCCCAAGTCGAACACGACCCGCTCCAACATTATCGCTTCCCGAGCAGTCAATCCCACCATCTTCATATGCCAGTTCCCGTCGCACTTTGTGCCTGAAATCATATAACGATATCCATACGGCGACCAATCACAGTTTTTTCAACATCATGTGCAATGTTTCTGTGGGAATTTGGACTTCCCGGAGTGTTCAAGGTAGGTGCAAAATTGTCGTCATCCTGTACGTTAGTCACAAGTCAGGCATGTGATACTAAATCGACCGTAACTTGAATTTCATGCTAGTAGAATGTAAGGGTCCCAAGCAATATTCACACTCTCACTAAGTTCGGTGGAACAGCGATTCACCATCTTCCACGGATCGCCGTGGAGCAAGGTGGTTTATCGCGGCTCCACCGAACATGGAAATGCGGATTTCCAGGAGTGTTTCGAGTGCAAAATTGTCGTCATCATGTACGTGTGTCACAAGTCAGGAGGAGTATGTCTGGACCAGGGTCAAGGCCGTATAGCCTGCTGCCGGGTTCCCTCGGTTACCGCCCCGTCTTGAATCGGGAGGACTTTACTTTACTTTTATGTCAGGACCCACCACAACGAATGCCGCTGATGTTCAGAAATAAGTTCTCGTTCACGGCAAAGTCGGTTGTGCGGAGTGAAAAGTGCCCGGTGTCGGTGGTGTCCGTATCGAGCAGTCGCCGGTTTACTGGAACTCGCCCTTCATCCCCTTCGATAGTATTCGGAACGAGCAGTCGCTGTTCGGCATTTGGATATGCGAAAAACGCATTCGCATCGTACAACGTGACGTGAACTCCGCTCAGCGCTGCTCCGCGACACGTCAGCCGACCGCTGACATCGAAATCTTCATGGTGAAATTCTCGAGCCAACTCTGGCGCTTGGCAAGCGTTGGCCAAGTCCATCGTGCCCAGCGTAAGTACGGAAATGTCCGTCACATCCTTGAACACCAACTTGAATTCCGTGCTGCCAGTACAGTTTGCACCTGAAAATGCACTTGTATCTTTGCATACACAGTACTCGTCAAGAGAGATAACAGACACAACGACAGATATTATTATGATTAATTAGTATAAGGTATAATTAGTTACGCGAATCTATTATATAATAAAAATCTTTATTTTTAAGGCGATTCAAACGATGATTAATGGATTACTCTTCTGCATGCACCTAGTGTCACAAAAAAGGCACTAGGTGTACTGTTGGCATGCTTGGTTTCGTTCCCAACAAAAATCCGTCTGTTGCTAAATATTCAAATTGCCGAACATATTTAAATTTCCATTGCTCGTTGCAGCTGCATGCACGTGTGAACTGTAAGAAAATTTTGGATATGTTTTGACAAATTTGAATATTTAGCCAGAGACGCATATTTGTACAGAACGGAGTCAGGTATTCAAATTACAGGTGCATAGTTTTTTCTCTCTTGAAATTGAACATTCTTCCAACTCACTGCACTTTGCGTTGGACAAGATCAGAAACGGTTTGATAAGGTCCGCATTTTTGTGTCCCACAATAACAAAGTGTCCGTTCGCATCCGTATGAGTTCTGTTCACTAGCTCGCCAGAGTGCGCATCGAACAGCTTCACCTTGACATACTGAAGCGGGTTGCCGGCACACATCACCTGAGAGAGAGTTGAGTATGAAACTATATTATTAGCGGGGAAACAACGTTTCCCGCAATTCCCACTTCCCGTAACACCAGTTCCCGTAATTCTTGCAATTTATAAATTGCGATAACTGGTGTTGCGGGAACTGACTATATGATCAAATCTTACTGTAAGGTTTCTATCGAATTACACGTATTGGCAAAAATTTTCACATTTTTCGCAAACCTATAATGCCGATTCACAAGCACATGAATATGTAAACAAAAATGAGTATATAACGACAATAGGATATTTGTACAGAACGGAGTCAGGTATGGCCAATCGTACCTGCCCCCTATCCCCTGTCATAAAATATCATTTCATGATTGTTTATTCCACTACAGTCACTCTTTTATTCCTCCATGACATTGCAAATTGCCCTCTCTCTTGTGCACCCAGCCTGGACTACCGTACGTGTGCGCGTGCGCGTTTCTGTTTGAACTGCCGCCTGCCTCCCGACACGAAGCAGGATACCTACTGTTTATTGCTTGAGTGCTTAAAACATTTTTTTCAGTGGTTCATAATTATTATTTTTAAATTGAGTGCTAAAAACACTCAAGCACGATAGAGTGTCTAAACACCCAAAATTTGAGGTTTATTTTTCTCTGAGCATAGGAATCGATAAGGGGGTAGGGGTAGGGGTAGGTCGTTTCAGGTCATACTCTCACCTGGGCGCTAACGCCGGTCGTCCGTCCAAACTGTCTAGCCGCTTTCCTCGTACTCCATGACCAACGCAAATCCATCAATTGCTGCAACGGCAATATCATTAGAATACTTGGCTCCGTAAGGGGCGCAGTATGGTGAAGTGCTAGAGTGCTCCCTACATCATGCATGAGACATGGGTTCGATCCCCAGCGATTGTATTCATGCTTACAAGGGAATGGTTTTTCCCGAAGATGAAATTAAGCAAATTGGATCTATAGGTTTTGTTAAGCACATTCTAAAAAGTGGGTTTCCGTGTTCAAATTCTGCTGACGATTCCTTATATTCCAGAAAATGGCAATCAAAGTTACCACAGAAAATAGCACATGTATGAAATGCGCGTTTATGTTCCATCCAGCACAGCTGCAAGGACAAGCTTACGTGGCCAAAAGGTAGGGAGCGCTGTTAGTAAACCGAAAGTAAAGGGTTCGATGCCCAATGTCACTGCACTTTTTTGGAAAGTTTTAAAAAGTTTGGTTTACCTTACAGTACTCTTTTTGTTATTCTTGTATGGTTTGAAATGTTAAGTTTCAACCATTTGGTGATAGTTTCTGGCCATATACTGCCGGCTGCGTTGTCGTTAAGGCTGGGTCTCCCCATGACCTGACATCGCTATCCCATGCATACAACACGATTTCTTTTGCGCCATTTCGACGTAAAATGGTATCTGAAGGATTGACAGTCTCTAGACCGCGCTCAACAAATTCGTGTTCCTGTGGCGACAATGGATTTTGTTTTTGCCCCAAATGCGAGAACCTGCTCTGTGCCAACTGCGACAACGTGATCATTCATCGTTGTTAATATTTTACATGCTGTTAAAAATGCAAAAAAATTGACTTCAAAAGGACTGAACCCGGGATGTTCTTATATAAAACTTAGCGCGTTGCCAATAGGCTATACTCGACATGCGGACGAGAGCTGACAATGCGCTACACATAAAAATTAGCAGCTGAACACACTCCGCGCATGTTATAAGTCCTAGAAATTGGTGCCTCATTTCCTGGAATATGAGGAATCGTCAGCAGAATTTGAAAACGGTTATCGCATATTCAGACAGTCCTCTTTACAGTGCACAATGTCTTCCCTCCTAATTTCACCTCTCATTTGTACCATTCCCTTGTTAGGTCAGAATAAGGAATCTCGTACTTTGTACTGCGTATCGTAATCCTCCGGATCCTTTGACTTGGAAATGAATTCCGGAACTTTTAATGTACTATCGGCATCGACGTTTGCGCATACATTGGCCATGTCGATGGTTCCAATGTCGCGGCGTTCATGCGTATCGTCCTTTACTTTCACGAAATCTATTTTCGTTCTCCACTTTGATTCGCAACTTACACCTATAAACGATTTTTCTTAGAAGTATTCAATGCAGAAATTTAAAAAAAAACATAATTCTGGTTTTCATGTCGTCAATTTGATAACATTTGTAACCTATGTATATGTTATTTAAAAGTTGGTTTCCTTACTAAGCCAAAGCCTATGCCATAGGCTTAGTAAGGGCACAGATTGACCACCCACCCGAACTAGCGCGTCGGCGGTAGCGTGTGCGTGTGTGCGAAAGAGCACAACACACAGTTGCGCATAAGTGCCCTGTTTTTGGTTATCTCTCCAGTCCCATGACATCAATGCCGCTAGAAACGATCCCAAATTATATCATGCTTTTATTTGGCATGGATAAATAACACATTATGTGACGGCGTTCCACGTAGTAATTTGTTTATGTTTACATTTTTTACATTATTTCACAGCTTGTTGGGGCCGCCGAAGATAGAGGCAGACAGCGAGAGAAATTTTGTTTGGCGTTTTGCCAACTTTATGCAAATAGGCAACAACTTTATGCAAATGTGCAACAAAACACGGGGCGTTTGCTATTTTACGTTGAACGACCGTAACCCAAGTGGTCCTCTGACCGTAGTCAACAGTCGCGTAGGGACCTGTGATTGCTTTTCCTATAGAAAACAACTCCGGCGCTCTTTGTATGTACTCAACAAACTGTGATTTTTTTATCATAACAGAAAGATATCGAACTGCTTTCAAGATTGCTTAGCATATACAGTCACAATTTTGCTATTTGTTTACGAAATAAGGCGATCGTTTTTGCCTATATTGAAAGCGAAGGTTTTTCTCGATGGTCTCATTTTGTGCTTAGGGGTCGCATATTTTGACTATTCTAGGTTATAGCCCAAGCGTTGTTCTCTACTGCGGGACTTAGGAAATATGACGTTAGACTTGGGAAAGACTTGTTTTTGTTCAATCTTTGAATAGCACACGGAAAACGACAAAATTATTATCGTAAATTTGGTCAAAATACCCTTGTATGTTGTCGGCTGTTGTGGTTCCAGTGTTATTATGTGCGATTCAGTCTACTTTAGACCAGTATAACCCTGTATTGACGCATTTACTGGTATAGAAAACAGAAAGGTGACACAGCGAACACGTGTCGTGTATATGTTGCGGCTGCAGTCTGCGGAGCCAAAACGCTTATCGTCGAGAAAACACAAAGTTTATCGCATGGCTCTTATTTCTAACTTTTATGCTATTTTTACCTTCCAATTTGTAATATAGTCGCAATGGCATCACGTGAAATCAATAAGACAGGAAGAATTGTCGTACTAAGCGTCAGCTTGCACCTCCCTAACCTTAACATTTGAGTGCACAGACAGACACCCTATTATGCTTGAGTGTATACCCTATTATGCTTGAGTGTATTTATGACACTCGTTTTCTTCACTAGTTTTGGTTTACTTTTTCCCCGAGATGCATTTTGATAGAACCTACCACAGAGCACTTTGCTGATCGTGATATACGGTTCGATGCCGCCGTATTCATCGTCGTATCCGGTAATATCGAAGTAGCCAGTGTCATTCGTTCTGGCTTGGCTCAACAAGTCGTCCTTTTTCATATTATCCGCGTCGTAGAGTCGAATGAATGCGCTTCGTAGAGGCTTGCCGTCGCACAACAGACGACCGCTGACCGATAGACTCTCTCCTTCTCTGTTGTTGTTGTTGTAATCAACGTCGTTGTCATTGCTAGCTTCGGCCTACAAAATACTTTTCGATGAGGCGTTTGATTGTGAAAACCGAAGCTTTCAGTTAAAAGGATGAGTGCCACGAGTTTAAGACTCGTTGGAAAGCATTGGTTAGGTGTGCATTCATTATGTTAAGTTATGTGGTTATATCATTACGTTGCCAAAGTTTGAGTTTGAAACTCTCATATCTTTTTCAAGATGTTCATTAATTCACTTCCGCAGAAATTCAACAAAAAAATCTTGGTATGCTAATATTAAGCGATCCCCCTGATACTGGTTCGTTAACTTACATCAGGATCACAATCGGCATATGGTAGAGCCAAAAGAGCGAGGAAGAGAATTGCACATTTCCGGAACGGCATTGTCACCATCCAATACGCGTGGAGACTGTCGAATGACAGGCAGTCGAATGCACTGCCTCGTGCACGAGAAAATACGACACTGGAAACAACCACGATGAATGGGGATTCAAATGGAATATGGCCATTTGACATCCATTCATCGTGGTGTTTGCGAACACGAGTTTTACGCCGAAAAGAGCATTTGCATTTGCAGAGCAAATAGCATTTGTGGGTTACAAAGCTTTTTCGCACTAGGGCAAAGAGAATATGCAAATTATTGACCTTCGGAAGTATCGGGACGATTATTGTAACTACCATGATATCGATAAATATGTCTATCATGTCTTGCTTATTGACAGAAATGTGAGCTTATCGGTTCATCCCGTACTGCTTCATCCCATGTATTCGATTGCAAGCATCAAAATGTTTATCACAAATTCTGTTCCAATACTCATTGTCAGAGAAAAAAATAAGTACCAAACAAGCCCCTGAATGGTGCTTGACTGTTCAAAACACTCATTTTGTTGCTTAAGTGTTTCGTAATATTAATTGAAAAGATGAGTGTTATAAACAGACGTATTCCTGACTTGTGACTAACGTACAGGAGGTCGAAAATGTTCCACTGGAAGCACTCCAGGAGGCACAAATTTCCATAGAAACAATTCGAGGATGTTGAAATTACTGTGATTGGTCACAGGCATTTAAGAGTGTTTATAAAACTCATTTTTTTTCAAAAGGATTTCAGTTCAAGCACAAGTTGATCCGAACAACGTCTGCATATTCGGCGTACTCGTCATTGCCGCCGCGGACATCATGAAGGTGGTGCAGTTGCCGAGATTCGGTGGAGCCGGGAATTGCCGCTGCGCATTCATCCCGGATCCAATGTACAGCCAGGCGCCCGAGGCATCTTGCGTCAGCAACGGCGCGCCTTGGAACAGATCGACAACGGACGCGTAGAAGTAGTCGTTGACCGCTTGTCCCTTGACGCAATAGTACGAGTTCGGCATGTCCACCCAGTCCCAGGCAGAGGAGATCTGAATGCATACAATATCCATACTGTGAGCAATCTCTGTGAAATGTTTCTATGGAAATTTGGACCTCCTGGAGTATTTTCCAGTTCAAAATTTTCGATATCTTGTAGGTTAGTCACAAGTCAAGAATATGTCTGTCTGTATGGGCCAAGTTCTCATTGTACTCGCATTCCCACAATGAACACACTTCCATTGATACGAAATGATGGAGATCTTTTTGTTCCGAGGTAAGAATCCAGTTAGCCATTGTTCGAGTCGACGCGAACAATAGAGCTACTTAGATTAGCGTTACTAATTACACGTTTCTTTGTGCCTGTTATCTCTCTTGGCGAGTACGTTGTGATTCCACATCAAGCAACACAATATCCTCACATCTCGAGGCTTCTACTCGGCTACTTTTTGTTTGAACGATGGTAGTCGGAAACTACCATTGTTCATCATCACATTATGTACACAATGCAATGGGACTGTGAACTGAGCAAAACGAACATGTTAACAATAGGCTAATGGTATGGTATCCATAACTATACATCGACGTGTAACATTTCTATATCTCCACTCAACATAACAATGAGGGGGCAATGGCACGCATCGACAACAACATTATTGAAAACGCCGAGGCATCCTGGTTTAGGAAACCTTAACATCGGAAGCACCCCTAAAGTAGTATTAAGCATCCCCTTTCTGGTGTCCTACACCACTCCGTTTTCCTCAGCGCTTTTCATCGCTTCCGGCCGGAACCGGGAACGATGTTGCCCGGAACATCAAACAGATCCGGCAGCGATGTAAAGCGCTGAGGAAAGCGGTGGTGGTGTAAGCATACAATATCCACACTGTGACCAATCACAGTTATTTCAACCTCCTGTGAAATATTTCTATGGAAATTTGGACCTCCTATGCTGTTTGCCGTACAAAATTTCGACATTCTGTACGTTAGTCACATGTCAGGAATATATCTGGGTGTAAGACACCAGAAACGGGATGCCTATTAGGACTATAGGGGAAGCTTCCGATGTTAACGATTTCCAAAGAAGGGTGCCTCCGCGTTTTCAATAATGTTGTTGTCGATGCATGCCCATAGCCCCAGCATTGTTATGTACAATTGCGAAATGCGGTACGTTGCCGTAGCAATTGCACCGTTTTTGAAGTGAAAAGGGAAAATTATCGGTACTATGAAACAGTGGGTGTTGGTTCGATTCTTGGCAAGTTGCACATTTTTGTGGACTAACAATAAGACATTGATGCTGTAGAAAGTTTATAAAAGTAGGAAAGTATGTCCTATCGAGGTACATACTACTATTGGAATACTTGACTCCGTTCCGTACAAAAATCCGACTGTCATATAGTCATTTTTCAAGCATATTCAAATTGTTCACAGTTTATAACAGGCTTATGAGTTGTGCAACGGCATAGGTTTTCCACAACTTTGGATGTTTTAGTAAATTTGTATATTCTCTAAGAAACTTAACAATAAGATATCAGGATGCGTCAACAGTCGTATATTTGCACAGAACGGAGTCAAGTAAGCCAATAGTAAGTTGAAAGGAACACGATTTTCCTGTCACATGAAAAAGTGCTATGTTCCACTAACCACAGTGCTGCAAAATGTCGGAGTTTGCAAATCCACGTTGTACGTCGAAAAGGTTCTGGTTCCCAATGGAGTGCCTGAAAAGGAACCATCACAAGATCGCGAACTTAGCATGACTTCTAACTAACTAGAATTGACTGACAGCATCAACCATCTGCTTCCTCCTCATGGTCACCTATCTATTTTTATACACAACAGTATTCTGATTTTACGGATAAATATAGTTAACAATATAATTATAATAATATTATTACAAGCGAAAAGTCTTGCATATTGTTAGAACTTGAAGGAA
The DNA here is from genome assembly GCA_014805365.1 of Koerneria luziae. Classification (NCBI taxonomy): domain Eukaryota; kingdom Metazoa; phylum Nematoda; class Chromadorea; order Rhabditida; family Neodiplogasteridae; genus Koerneria; species Koerneria luziae. Next base: position 12,131 of record JACMIJ010000784.1, read on the forward strand.
GGCACCAACCTTTATTCCAATAGAAAATGGTTGCGCTTGTTGGCGCCAGATTCGTGTTGCAATTGATCGGTGGTGGTGTAATGGGAATCTGCTTCCCGGGTTGGCCAATGTACTGAATCTTGACGAAACTAAAGCACAAAGATTTCTGCTGTTATCTGCGTCTCATACGTACTTCACGATTCGTGGCAGTCCTGTTCCGGTGTAGCTGTCGATTGCCTTGTAGATTTGGCGACGGTGCCTAGATGATTGCAATGTGGACATCGAACTTTCTCGTATGGTAGTGAACGACAGAAATGCAACATTTTTTTAAAGGGGCAGGATATCGTTAATTGTTCGAGGCACCTCATAAAAATTTCTTCGTATACTTGCCCCCACCTTCACAGATGTTGATTTGTGTTATGCACATATTATAGTTCAGCCACAACCAAATACTTTGTAGGTTCTTCAAGAAGCTAAAATTGTTTTCGTTTCGGCATATGGTTTTGCTGCAGCTCAATACCAGGTACCTATTGAAGTCAAGAGAGCTTCGTCGAGTATTTGCTGTTTATAACTCTTTCACGGATCAAGTCTCTGCCCTTAGCCCGCAGAGTTTTTCCAAGTACGTTTCTAGTCATATCATTCACGATTATGTATTATAATAATGTTTTCACATTTTTCTTTCTTTCATTATAACCTAACTTTGATAATAATATAAGTGCCATGTTGCCTGTAATTATGTATGTTATGTGCTTTACGCTACTGTAAAGATAAAAATGATGATGTTTTCACTGAACTATCGAAGAAGAACGAGAACGTACGGATCGTCATAGTAGAAGTAGACGTTGGTGATGGCGTTGTTCACATTCCCCGCAATCGGATTCTGGCAGTTGAAGTCGGTGACGATCCACTCGGGCGAAATCAACGTGGCCACACACGTGTTGCATGTGCTCGGTGTTTGGGTAATCATATATGCCAACCATGGATACGCCGACGCGTCCGAACTCGTCCAACCCTTACAAGGCAGTTTTTAAAGGAGTCCGGAAATCGTCGTTTCATTCGTGCACAATGTGTTCATAACGAGTGTTCAGGGAGTTTTGACGATGAAGTGCAAGGACGAGGACTGACCGCAACGTTGTAAAGTAAGTAGGAATCCCAACAGACATACACATACGCAAAATCCTGGTAAACTGACGGTTTCCGGCCCCCTTTAATCCGTCGCAAAAAGCTAAATAAGCCGTTGGAATTAGCGTGAAAAACTGTACAAGTAACCAAGTTTTGGCGGTGAAGAACACGGACGAGGTCTGATCGCACCTCGTAAAGTAAGTAGGAATACCAGCAGACATACATATTCCAGACTTGTGACTAACCTACAGTGTTGAAATAACTATGATTAGTCACAATGGGTATATTATATGAATACCAAGAAGCCGAATTGTGTGCTTGACAACAGTAAAACATGTAAGCACACGTACCTCGACATTGCCAATGCAGTCCAAGGTGAGACGACTGGAACCAACAACAGTGTCTGAAATTCTTGAGCACCTTATTACCTACGCCTTATATGAAAACGGTATGCCTACGTTATGTTTTAAAAAATTTCCTCTAATTGATGTAACTGGTTACTGTACAAGCTGACTAACCGTACGAACTGCAGCAATTCTTCCAACAGTACACCAAGTCATTGACAGCAACGAAACCCTTGCACTCCATGTCCGACAAACATGTTTGCTACAATCGTGGACATGAATGATGTAAAGTCAACCATTTGTTCTTGGCTCAAGCTTTTACTACAATTTTTTTATGTACAAATATCCTACTGTCACTAAAAGTTCAAATTTGCACACGTATTAAATAGATCTTTCAACTCATTAAACCTTCATAAGTTTGCATAACGGCATAAGGATGTAAAGAATTTGAAAACTCTACCAAAATGGGGACATCCTAACAATACGATAGAAAAATATGGTGAACCGGAGTTAAGTATTCCAATGGCATGTCATAAAATAAGATTATATAGTGTATTTCATAAATTGTTGGATCAAATACAACTGAAAACGAGATGCACTGACCGGGCAAATAGCCGTCGCAGTGTGCAGAAGTAGAAGACACCCGACCAGAACAACTGCCACCCGGTTGTTGAGTGCCATCCTATGGCTCAGTGCCATTCGGTGGTTGACTGCCATTCGCGGCGAACACAGTGCCCTTTCCGGCAAAGAATAGAACTTTTATTTGCTGTGCATAACCATAAGCGGCTTTTACCGGAGAGAGCAAAGTGTATTGCCGTTCTTCCTACTCATATTGCGCATCAAACAAACGGGGCAGTTTTTTAACCGGAATTTCTCTCTCTGTTTTTTTTAGCAACCGGTTCTAGCCTGAACTGCAAAAATGGCAATGGAAAGGGCTAGAACCTTTTGCAGCAGACAACAATGCATCATCCAATCGACTTTTGCTAATGTGTATCCTGTGTTTCTATACCTTACTTCTGTAACTGGTTAGTGCATCTATTCCCTTACTGTGTAAGTTGTCCTCTTTCGACAGAAGGATTCAGAAAATTAACAGCCAGATCTAAACAATCAGGCTATCATAAAATGCGTGAAACACAGCAATTGCAGATTCTTCAACAATGTTCTCGTGGGTAATGGGCAAAATTTTACAGCTTCTTTTATAACATGCCACCCATATCCACACTGTGACCGATCACAGTAAGTGCAATATTATGCGAAATATTTCTATGCCAATTTTTGTACCTCCTACAGTGTTTTCAATTAAACATTTCGACGTCCCGTACGTTAGTAACAAGTCACAAATATATCTGATGTCACCGCTGCCAGTTTTCATTTTTACCCCATCCGTTGAGCGCCAAATGATTTTATATAAACATTTTCTACTTTTCTTCGTACTTTACCCTCGTTCACATACGTAAATGCCTACTTTACCCAGACATATTCTTGACTTGTGACTGACAAACAGGATGTCGAAAATTTTGTACTGTAAACACTCCAGGAGGTCAAAATTTCCATAGAAACATTTCACAGGATGTTGAAAATACTGTGATTAACAGTGTGCATGTTATATGACTTTACCCCTCCTCTGAAACTGTTGGCTATGAAAGGGGCATAGCTGTGTTTTGCAGATATTCATATGCTGACAAAGTCGGGAATGCAGGAATCACTTCCGCAACCAAAAATCCCTTGCACACAAACAAAGTACATACGATCACAACACAACACAACACAACGCCCACCTGTATGCCACCGATGATCTCCCATGCAAGGGATTATATGGCTGGCAATGAGTTCCGTTCGGCGACTATTTTCATCCAGCAAACACCGGGCATAGATCTTGACGAGAAAATCCCATCGAGAATGTCCTTCGCCATCACCATTTCTCAACAGCATTCATGTAGCACACGAGTCGAAAGCTGCGTGCACGTGCAGTCAGAGTACTACTGCAGCAGTAGGAAAGCCCACGGAATCCGCGAGTCTTCCACTCAGAGAAAAATAACCCTCAAATAAGCCTACAAACCGCTGCAGGGTTTATAACCCTCATTTTTTTCAGTGTTAA
>JACMIJ010000785.1:0-15666 GCA_014805365.1 Koerneria luziae
AACTTCGTTGCAGCCTTTGTCTCGAAAAAGGCTGTATCGAAAGAATGATACAGCCGAGTCTTGAACGGCCCACACTAATGGATATCTAACGTTTGATATTTCGAAAGCGGGGTGGCCCTCTAATGTAAAACGCTAGAAACGGAGTGCCTTTCTCATATTTAGGTCACCTGACGGGGTACTTCCAGTGTTAAGGTATTCCAATATGAGGTACCCTTTATTGTGTCGATGCTTGATTTTACAGCGTTTCGGAGGCACTGGACGTGCAGTGCACGGCATTCTTCTCGGCGCTGGTTCGGTGTTGCCTGCGGTTGGACACGAGAGGGCGGGTACTGTATCCATTCGAGTGCTGTCTGGTGAACACGCCCGTGGTCGCCGACTTCCTGCCGTCGCAAAGGAGAATCGCCGGAGCGAGACTGGTATGAACGTTTGATTACAATACAACATTTATATATCTTAATATGAAAATGAATACATTGTATTACTAATATTAATACAACAAGTCATCGCATGATAAGTAAAATAAAAACGTTCTCCCGAATCAAGGCTTGGGGGGGGGGTTCGCCTGCGGGGGTCCCGAAGAGGCCGGGACAAGTCCGGAGTTGCCCATTCTTTTCGCCAGACCTATTACTTTGTGAACATCACTTCTATCACATCCATCACTTGCATGATAAGGCATCTTAGCATTAAAATTAATACAACAAATAATCGCATAGTAAGTGCTACACGCCTCATGTGTTGTTTGCTTATTCGCCGTTGAAGAAAGGCAATATTCTTCTTGTCACTCCATCACTTGATTACTGTGTCACGGCAATTTACGCTTGCGAGAATGGTATAAAAGGCAGCCAGCCGTCATCCCTTCCTCATTCCTACTGACTCGTCCTCTCCGTCTGCCATGGGTGTCTTCGTCCTCGTCCTCCTCTTCGCCGTCACGGCCGCTGTCGGATACAAGCTCGGCTTCCTGGACGAGTACCTGCCGGAGCAGTACAAGATCGCCAACGTCTGCCCGGGCGGCGTCTGTGCGGCGCCGGCCCCAGCGCCTGCTCAGTGAGGGATCGTGAAGGAGGAGCGCTCATTGGTGACCGATTTGCCCCGCCCCCAATACTCGTCCTCTCGTCCCTCGTAATAAAGCTATGAGCTTGTAAAGCATATCTTGTTTTGACAAAAGTGAGTGAAAGTCATAATGGTGTCGGTGAACTAGAATATTGTCATTGTCTGGCTGCTGCGAAATTCGTCTTCTCTTCCTGATTCTGGTCTTTCTTGGTGATGTAGCATCTGGTTTATGGTCGTCATGAAGACATGTTTGCTCTACTCTTCTTTTTTTTGCTCCGTCTGTTGTCGTTGAAAGTCATGCTGGAAAAGCGTGCGATGATACTTCTAAACTATCGGCATGTAACTACTGGCCTGCTAAACTACTGGCCACATCGTCATAGGAACGCTTAGGTTTTGCTTGTATGGAATACGTTAAAATGGGAATGTATAGGGTGAAATTGGAATACAATACGTTGATGGAGGCCGGAAACCGTCATTTCACTCTCACAAAATGTGTTAATGACGGGTGTTTTATTGAGCCGTCACGTTTGTATTCAGGGAATACACATAGGCAAATTGCTTGGTAAACGGGCGGTTTCCCCCTTTTAATCTGATTGTTAGTTGCTGGTGTTCAAGATGCTTCTGTTCCAGGTGAGCTCGCACATTCTGGATCTGAATGCTCCGTCGGTTCCCTCGTCATCCGAATGCGTTTCCACATCAATCGTCGACCGACTAACAACGTACTGTCACATGTACGATATCGTGGCGAGATTCGCACCGCTCTATGAACGATACTATCACGAGCATTGCAGTGTACGTTTGACATATAATTGTGGTATGATCGAGTTAGGGGTAGTTCTATAGTCAATGATGCAGAATAGTTGTAGTGGGTAACCCCATTTGCGTCAACCGCTCTACAAGCTCTATTTTGGTTCGTACGAGGCTGAAATTCCCGTTGCACCCTGGTAACCGTAGCCTCTGGAAGGCACGACCGAAAGGAACGGAAAACTTGTCGCAAATATCTTTCATTTTCTAGTACACACAATTGCTGTGTGCTGTTAAAGTGACCTTTGTAATGTATTACTGTACGCATTTCGTTCTTCAGATACAACACTTCACGTACCACAAGCTGGTGCTGGCGTACGGTCCACTCCGTGATCAACTGCTGATCGTGAGTTACCGGATCAAGGGCTCGAGTCGCCTGCTCATGCTCAACTTTGGCCAGTGCGCACCGCAGAGCGCGCACTCGCAGCAGCAGCTGAGGACCATCGAGTGCCGGACGAACCCCCACACACTCATGAGCCATATACTCACGGAGAGGTGAGCGAATCCCTCTTTTTTAGCTTGAAATGGGGAAAGAAAGTGAAGTTCTAGCGTATCAATACATTTCGCCTAAGGTCATACCAAGACTTGCATGAAACATATAGGTTGATGTTTATTTGTTGAAATAACTTTGCGCAGTAAATTGTAAAGACGATGCGTTATTTTACAGCACTTTTGTGTGAGTGGTGTGCCTTGTTAGAACAAGAGGAATCCAAAAAAGTGTTATAGACTCTTTTTGCACTTTCATAGTGGGACGCGGATCCCAATAAGCAGTGGTATGCCTGCGAGGGTTTTAGAAGAGATAAAAGAAAGACGAGGTTTTAGAAGAAATAAAGAAAGACGATGGTTTTAGAAGAGATAAAAGAAAGAAATCTCACAAAACTATGGCGGAATACACAAATTCCGTAACTAGCGAAACCCTATCATGGTCGTACGTACTCACACTTTCCCAAGTTGTTCACGCTAGTGAGTAACTTATCCTGAAGCAGTTGGGAGCTCTTTTTGGTACATTTTTGGAAAAAAATGCGATTGTTGTTGAATTTCGTCAGCATTGTACTGTTTCTGAGGCTTTTTATTACTTTGTTTATTACTGACAGTTTGTTGTTTGCCACTTCGAAGTATTGTTCAAACAGGGAAAAAGGTCATATATGCAATTCACGAAGCAGCATTCTGGCAAGACATGCACGCATGCACTTTCCTTGCTTAATGACAGTCGGTAGATCAAAGACCGGATGTTTATACGGCAGCGGGTCATTGTCGTGCGATAATTGCCGAGATTGATTAGAAAATTGGTGCGGTGTCGAATTACGGCTGCCCCGGGCCATCGGACTCGCTCATTGCCTCCGTATTGTTTATGGTTACGTTTTGCGGTTTGCGCCCTGCTGCCGTAGTAAACTCGTCTGTTTCCTGTGAGCTCTCCAGTGACCTTTTACAGTGATTCAGTGTGAAAGGTCACTGAAAAGCTCACAGGAAACAGAGGAGTTTACTACCGCAGCTGGAAGTATTTTGAAGAGAGAATATCAAAGATAAGTTTAGAGTATGAGATTATCTTGGTTTAATTTTTGTTAGTAAGAAACAAATGTTCTGGGTAGCGCACATTCGCTATATGGAAAGGGACTGTCGGATTTGTGCATTTGTGGAAACTTTAAGTTAGTATTTTTTTTGTCGTGGGAGTTTCATGCGCGCGCTATATTCATTTTACAATTAGACTAAATTATGAAATCATCGTGGTTTAGTTATTGTTAGTAAGAAAAAGTTTAGTGGGTGGCGTATTTTCGTTTTGTGAATAGGGAAAAAAACAGGGAATTAGTTTGTTTATGGCACCCGCTTAGTAAATTGCTAGCTTAGTAATTTGTATAGCAAATTAGAACAATCAGTAAACGTTTGTTTTATAATACTTGCTACATGTACTATTATAATTCTTTTCTATTATAAGTCTTTTCTATACTGTTATAATTCTTTTGACAATAGCCGCAGATTTCGGCGGGGCCTTTATTGTTGTCCCGTCGAGTGATTGGCAGTTGTTGCTTATCTTATCGTCGCGGACGCTTCGTGTTATCACAGTTTGGCGCACAATTTCCTCGCTTTTTTGTGTTCACTCTTTTCATGGATGATTTCCCGTAATGTTGATGCTTCAGGCAGACACTATATATCATGTTGTGTATTGCGGACCTAATAGCTGCAAATTTTGCACAAACGCATAAAATGTATTGCTAATTTTTGAATTCCAAATAGTTTGTTGAGTACTAGATCGCCACTAATTTTTGTTTTATTTGTTTTTTAGTTCATCTTTTTTGACTTTTGTGGAACAATTTTTGTTCCCCTCTGCTCTCCACTCTTTTCTCTCTCTTTTTTGTATCACGATAGATTGTCAGAAACTGAATCATGGGGAATTGCGAAACCACTTGACAATGAGATGACTAACATATCATACGCTATGGGCAGTGTTGCTTGCCTCTTTTTGTTTGTTTTTCTTGCTTATAACTGTTACATGTCCAGAAAGTTGATACTTTTTTTCTTTTCAAAATTAGCTGCTTGAAGTATGGAAGTGTATACAAAAAAACGTGTTCATAACGAGTGTCTTATTGACCCGCCACTTTTGTGTTCAGCTAATACACATAAGCAAATTGCTTGGAAAACTGACGGTTTCCGTCCCCCTTTAAATACTTGTTACTTGCAGGTTGAATCATGCTTGTAGAAAGAATGTGCCGATATCTTAATGAACAAGGCATTATTGTTTATATTTATTGTATCAAATAACAGTTTTAGAAACGATTTAGATAACTGTTACTTGCACGTGTCCCGGTCTCTTCGGGCCCCCCCGCAGGCGAATAAGCCTTGATTCGGGAGAACTTTACTTTACTTGCAGGTTGAATCACAACTGGAACTTTGGCGAGTTCGTGCACTGCCTGATCACGACTCTGACACCGCTGACGTATTTGGCCAACTTTTGGAGATTCCGATTCGAGTCACTGCGAGTATGGGCACAAATGATGAGTGTCGACATACAGTTCACACTGCAGTTCCGGGTCGGTTCTATTATACTTAAGTGTACGAAGCAAAGCAAGGCAAAATCTCCCGTGTTCAAGGCATTATTCAAGGCTTATATGAAGAAGTTAATACTGTGTCTAAATATTAAAGTTGGGCATAATCTGAAACTGGGAGTACATGTTCTGGTTGCTGGCATAGTATAAGAAACATACATAAAAAGAGGGGCGAAGTGGTGTAGTGGAAGAATGTGCTTTACACTATACAGAAGACCCGGGTTCGATTCCCGGCACGTTCCTTCAAAACCAAGCTGTTAGCCCTCCGGGATAGGCAACAGGTAGTGATACTACCACGGAGATCAATCGGTCCATGTGAATGACTGGGAACCTTCGGACTTAAATCGCCCCACAGGATTGCTCGCAGGCGAAATGCCTTGAATATGGGAGACTTTGCCTTTTGTCATATTTGTACATAAAAACAAAATTTTTGCCATACATAAAAAGCGTTTACATTGGCCACGACCGGCACGATGCGTAGGAAAACACTGTTTTTTCTGAATGGCGATAATTCAAATCAAGACGCTAAAAATTATTTAGAAATAAGAATACAATTTATTTATTCAAAACTCGCTCGTTGTTGGAGTTCAAATGAAAACGATTAGCACTGTTATGCAAGATTTGCGTCGTGAATGTAACGGTTGGTTGCTACGTACAATCTCTGATTTATGCAATCACCCGATGATCGATGATGATCAATTATCGATTATTTGCCTTTCAGTGTTCCCTGATCGCGATAAACGAAACGACCGTCCACCTGGTGTACAGCCATATCCACCTGGAGTTCTCGATCCTGGAGGAGTCCAAGGTACTCCTGCAGTAACTGACAAGCATGAAAAGTGCGCGTAATGGGTGCTCAAATGGGACTGATATTTCAATTCTATTCCGTAATCATAAGGTTTGTTCTCTGACGGACGATGTCCTTCCAACATGGCTCATCAACGACAGAACATCTTAGAAAAGTCGGTCCCAGGCTTTCCGTAAACTCGTCGCGCCATCTCGTCTTTGGCCGTCCTCTTCCTCGGTGCTGGTCACCCACTTGGGACTGATATATAAGCACATTTTATCACCAAACATATTATGAGCATTATTATCCAGACAAGAGTTCTATTGCAAGTGGAGGGGTGGGATTGTACGGCATCAGCACCCTTCATTGACAACAACGTTATTTATGCCGTCGAGGCACCCCATTTTGGGATACCCTAACATTGGGAGCACCCCGTTTTGTAAACCTAAGTGTTCAATGGACACCCCGTTTCTCACGTCTTGCACTGGAGGGTCACCCCGTTTTCGAGATGTAGAAACGTAGTATGTCGATGTATGATCAGCACTAGTGTTTGTTGCAAATGAACGTTGTTTTTATTATCATTGATTTATAAACAACCTTTTGATGTGCAGGTGTCGGTACGTGACGTGACCGGGAAGGCGCCCGCGGCCGCCGGACTGTATCACTTCTTCTCCCTGCTGTCCAAGTGAGTTTGAACTTGGCACAATACTATTTGGTTATTGGACAGTAAGTTTACTTCTTTAAAATCCAATACCACCACGAATCAACCACCTGTTCCCGGGGGGTTAAGAAGTGAGGGTAGTGGTGAGCACAGTGTAACCACGACTTTAATTATCCCTAGTGTCCATGCAACACTGTCGGTAGTGTAGCCGAGTCAATTCAGGGGCGGTTCACTGGGTAACCAGGCTAGGGTTTGTCCTATCTAAATGTGAAGTACCGACCTTGCAAATGCGGGAATGGGTCCAGGTGCCCCGTTCGATGTTCTCTGTGGTCAAACATATTCAGCACCCTGAAATTCATAAATGAAAATACTTTACAAGAATCGTTTTAAAAAAATCTAAAAATCGTTAATGATACTGAGTTATCTTGTCTAGTATTCATGTTGTACTTTACGTATGGCACAAAAGGAGCGAGTTGAACGTTGTTGTAGTAAACAGACGTGCTAATTGTAGGATATCCATGATGTATCTACTATGTGTAGCACATGAGTTGGCATGAAGAGGTTTAGATGACATTTGTTTGTTGTGGAACAGTAGTTGTTAGGCTAAAGTTACAACCATATTTAGTGCTTTACATGGTGCGTTTCTTATCCTTACAATCAGAAAGGAAGATCCAGAATGGGGTAAGATTATAATGTAAGTCAAAAGAAAACAGTGTCGTTGCGGTACGTGTTCTGTTTTTTTAACGACACTGTTGCATAGAAGTGACTGGGGGTGATTGTTTGCACCCACGTGTTTCGATGAATCGGCAGTGTCTGGCCTCAAATTGTGAGAAGTGGAAGCATGCGTTTGCTTGATCTAGCCGCACGTTCCTATTTGCAACTAATGGTATACTTTTCTAACAATGTTACCCAAGTCGAATTGAAAATTTGGTTTTCTAACAAGATGCCTCTACTGTAAAGAAGCTCCCATATAGCGTGCCCCAGTGTTTTTGCTAACACTGTTTTTGGTGTTTGTGTTTCTTTGTGTGGTATAGAGACCACGCTTATTTATAATAGCAGTTAATTTGTTTAGTATTGTATCGTATACGTGTGTATTTAGGTTTATGTGTTGTGGTTGTATACGCCTTCTTCCCTTATGGGGAAGGTAAATCCAGGAGTTGGGGGTGTTTAAATACCTGGCAATATTATTATCTTAACAATGGCTTGGTCACGCCTCTATTAATCCTGACTATGAACTACACGATAATTGTTACAGGCTGAGAGTATGGTCGTATGGTCCTCGTATGAGGCCTTGGTTTAGGAGAACTTTACTTGTTGAGATTAAAGCGGAATAGTTTATGTTGTTACTTTTTCAGTGGCGGCGCACAACTATACGGTCCGCCGAGCGTGTCGGGACCATCACTGGCAGCAGCCGAGTCACCCGCTCAACCAGCATCGTATCCCTCGCAACTGGTATAACACTTACTTTTCTTTTATATTATTATTATATATTCACGTTAATTAAACATAATATTATTGTCTGTTTCATTTTCAATAACAGAAAAACAACGCAGTTTTGAATTGCGAATAGGACAATTTCTTTACAAATATAATATATTGCTTATTTTCTGGTGTTCAGTTCAAAGATAATTTGATAGTAGTGTGATTTTTTGGTTATAACAATGTAAAAAAAATATGATATATTGAAAGAAAGCTGTTATGAGTTGAAAAGGGTTAAATAAACAGTAGTTGAAGATTCACTAGTCGTGATGACAGAGTGCTACTAATTAAAATAATGTTGGAACATATCGGTTTCGGTCTTTATATCATCCTGAGGACAGAATGGTGTAGCGGTAGGGAGCGCCCTACATCACACATGATACCCGGGTTCGATCCCCGGTGATTACGTCCCAGCCCAACCAAGGCGTTACCCTCCGGGGACGACAATTGGTAGTGACAGTTTCACGAAAAGTAATCGGTCTGGCGAAAAGGTGGGCACTCCGGACTTAAATGCCCCACAGCGGCCCGGCTCCCTCGGTTACCGCCCCGCAGGCAATAATGCCTTGAATCGGGTGTACTTTACTTTTATCATCCTGACCGACCAGTAATTCTTGTGTTCAGCGCGACGACCGCTCGGAGTCGGCGCGTCTCTCGCGCAGCGTTCCGCCGCCGGCGAACGCGTCCGCCGACTCGCCGCACCCGTCCGCCAGCGTATCCGCGGAAGGGGCGCCCGCGTCGACGCTGGCGTGCAGCTACCGCCGCATACTGATCGATAACGACACGCTGCATCGGGCGACCATGTTCCCCGAGGGAGGTTCGTGTGGAATGGCGGGGGAGAGGGGGGATTCATCCGGAGTTGCTGGCTTTATGTTTCGATTGGATATCATTACTGAACACGTGATTCATGTTTAATGAATCCACGAAGTTGCTGAGTGATTAAGGAGGCCGGAACCCGTTATTTCGTTCGCACAAAATGTGTTCATGACGAGTGTTTTATGGACCCGCCACTTTTGTGTTCAGTTAATACGCATAAAGCAAATTCCTCGGTAAACTGGCGGTTTCGGGGCCAGAAACCGTCAGTTCATCGAGGATTTTGCTTATGTGGATTCCCGGAACACAAACATGGTGGGTCAATAAAACACTCGCTATGAATACATTCTTTGCGAATGAAATGACGGTTTCCGGTCTCCATTAAGAAACCTCCAAAGTACAGTTTTCAAAAAAACAGTGGCTTTACTCTTTCTTTAAAGGATCGGGCTTCATCATGCGGCAGTCGGCACTGGACGACTATCTCCATGCGCTGGTCTTCATCAAGCGGCTGGGATCGTCATTCGAAGGATATCGACAGCACACGACGAATAATCCATCCGCACCGTCGTATATCTCGTTCAACGAGCTGACGTGCACTATTGATTCGGTATGCGTTTTTTGTGGTTACTGTAAGGGTGTACTGTAAGTAGTACTGTATGTTGTGACTTTAGGGGGTGTATTGTAAGTACTGCATGTGCTCAGACTGTCTAGGTTGGTACATTATGTTGGTCTTTTGCTTGGTTTTGTGGTACTAACGTAAAAGCGGATCAAAAGTTGCGTATGCCAAAGATCTGATTGGCATCTCTTTAGCATCTCACAGCAAAACAGTAAGGGGAACAGTGTGTTTATGGAGGAAGTTTTGATGTTTTGAACATGAGTTCTAACGAAATATTTTGGGTTAAGTCACTCGATGCTATAGTATGAAAACTGGTTAATGGATGAGTACGATCGGGCAAGAATTTGGCCACTTACAGAATTGTGTGATCCACCATAGATCGCAATTGCGAAGCATACATTTCCCATACAAAACCGTGAGCCCTATGCTATTAGCTTACCTGACTCCGTTCTGTACAAATATCCGACTGTCAAATTTATGATATAATGATATCTTATTGTTTGGTTTCTCTCTAATTACCACGTTTGCCAAAGTGTTCAATTTTTCACAAACCTATGTCATTTCACAAGCCTATACTGAATTGTGAAAAATTTGAATACACTCACAAAATTGAATATATGATGACAGTCGGATATTTTTACAGAACGGAGTCAGATATTCCAATAGTAGCTATTGAATACGAGATCTCAAGAGCAGATAGGATCTAGCCCAGGATAGTCTTGCTCTATAGCCCGTGTCTCTCTCTTTCTCATATCAAGATTGTATTTGTTACACGTGCGTGTCTATATTTTTTTGCTTGTTAGCTGGAAATAGTAAAAAGTCGGTGCTGGCAAAGTGGAATCTGTGGTTCAACACACGTTTGCTGCTCTATGTATTTTGTTTATACATCGACAATAGCGTTATTGATAACGCTGGGACACCCCGTTTTGGGAAACCTTAATATTAGGAGCACCCCCGTTTGTGAATCTAGATCGTCAATAGGCACCCAGTTTCTGGCTTCTTACACTAGAGGGTCACCCCATTTTCGAAATATACTAACGTAACACGTCGATGTATGATTTTGTGGCTTACAATTGATTAATATAAGGAAGATTATGTTCGCTTATTTTATAAGTTCCTTATCTGTTGTTCTTTACAGGTGTTCGTGTCGGTGAACAGTGCGAGTCCGCAGCAGACGCCGAAACCGTACTCCACCGTCCATTTCAACTTCCATCTGGATCCCGCCACGATGAAGCTGAAAGTGAAGATACAGTACAGTAAGCTTTTTGTACTGTTTTATAGGAGATGATATTTGCACACTTATGCAGCAAAATATGTAAGAACGTGAAGGGGAAGATTCTTGTTGTGGGTGGTGGAGAGCTTTGTTATTGTTGGTGTGTAGGAGTACTGAAGACTCGTTTTTATGTTTTGCTTGTAATGGATAAAATGAAACACTAAGATGATTGATTGGTGAGAGTATGTGCTAGTGTTATAGTTTAGTGTTTGTTTAATGTTGTATAATAAAAACAACCAACCACTTTGCTTTTTTGTACATACATTCCGCGTATGTATGCTTGTGCACTTGTACCGTTCCATTGGCGGGTGGGTGAAAGACGAAAAGTTTAAAAAATTATCTTTTATATTATGTATTATATAAGTAAAATTAAGTTATGTGTTTTACAAGTATAATTTAACCTTATGTTTAACTTTTCAGTCGGTGAGCACACGCCATCGGATATGGATGTGGCGATCGCGGAGCGATACTTCGAGGAGATCGTCTCGAGGATGAAGAACGAACTCGCCGTCGTCTCGTTCATCACTCTCTGTCGGGTCACACTCAACAACGCCTTCAATAATATCGCACAGATTATGCACTGTCAGATGGTAAGTATGAGTAATGTTATAATATTTCATTTCATTTATTCCGCAATCAGATGGGTTCTTTTGTTATAATATAGTAGTAGGTAATTGTCAAATGATCAGTATTTGTAATGTTATTATAGTTGATAATGGTCAAATGGCAAGTATAAGTTATGGACAAAGGATAGGTTGTATATATTCAGTAGAATGCTGTTGTAAGTTCTTGTTGTCAAAATATAGATGTGTACAAGAAAAGTACGACAAAGGCTAGCACGGTTCAATACCGATAGTCTCTTTTTTTCAAGCGAATCTTGTATTTTACATTTTGTTTTTCGTACTTTCAATCAATTTACAGGAGCCGCCACCACATGCGTACTGGACGGTCTCGTTCCTGCTGACACTGCTGGGCAAGGGAGAGGGCGGCACAGCCGGGAAGAAACATGCCTGCGGCATCATTCTCGAACCGACCAACACCGCCTGCTCCTTGACGGTATGTTTTTCTTGGGCGCGAACTTAAAGGACCCGCGAAACCGTTATTTCGTTCGTGCAAAATGTGTTCATAACGGGTGTTTTATGGACCCGTCATTTTTGTGTTCAAGGAATACGCATAAGGAAATTCCTCGGTAAACTGACGCTTTCCGGCCCCCTTTAAAGGACCCACGAAACTGTTATTTCGTTGTGGCAGAAACGTGTGTATTAGAGACCCGCAACTTCTGTGAGCGGGGAAAGCATGTAGGGAAACATCTGTTTTTGCCTCGAAGAATCCACGGTTTCCAACGTCCCTTAAAAGTGCACAAATCGTAAAGCTCATATTCTGTCAGTAGGCAACGAATCGATATAGATGTTTGGTTTTTGGTCCTGAAACGAGCATGACTTGAGATTCATACTGAAATACCGTTAGTATTTAGTTTAGGGTATAAGGCATCGCTCCTATGTATGTTTGAATTTGAAATATGTACTTGTGGTTATACAAATGGTCGTATAATACATCGAAGTGTCGCATTTCTGTATTTAGAAAATGGGGTAGCCATCTAGGGCATGACGCCAGAAACGGGGTTCCTATTGAAGGCAGGTTCCGAAACGGGGTGCTTCCGATGTCAAGGTATCCCAATCCGGAGTGCCCCGGCGTTTTCCATAACGTTGTTCTCGACGTATGCAAATAACCATTGCTATGTCGTTTCATTCTGTGATATAGAGAGGTCCGAAATAATTCGGCTCGTGGAAATGACTCAAGCGATAGCGTCGGCTATGGCTTCAGTCACTTCCATCAGCAAGAGCCAAAATTGGCTGACCAGTGGTTATTTGATAGTTTGTGGTGTGTATAGGACTCACGAAATAGTCCGATAAGTCAGGTATGCAAAATTGCTGTGCGTTGTCAATTGTTCGTAAGGAAACGTTCACTTGCGTATTCAAAAAAACAGTTGTTGACTACGAGCGAGAACATGTATTTCTTTGTTGCTATCGGAACAATGTATTTTGCATTTTCGTGAGCCTAATATGTGATCTTTCAATTGCTTTCAGTTGGTTTTCCGACCGATGCGCAAGTCGGAGCGAATGGCGGAGAAGCATCAGCTTCGCATGGTCTACTACTTGAACAAGTATGTTTTGTAGTTTGGACAGCTGTTGTGTGTAGTTTGAGCAGTTACTGTCGTTGTCGATCGAAGGTTGAATTAGTAGGGTATTGGATGGCCATAGTTATCAGAAGTCTGTGAAACACTAAAGAGAATGCACGAAGGCGTACTGGTGCTTATTGTGACGAGTGGTCTTATCGCAATTGTGAAACAGAAAAGAAGGTTGATAGACATTCACGTGGTTTTGTGTTTCCAGTGGTGTTGTTAGGGCTGTTACGGCTGTATTTTTAATGTTGCAGTTACTGAAAGAAACCTTTTTGCTGTGTGCGTATGATTGTTGTGAAACATAGATAAACAGGGTATGTGGTGTTTCTTTGATGATTATGCCCATTGATTCAGTCGTTCAAACCTCAAGACATTGTACTGCAGGAAAACGAACATCGAAGGTGTAATTTACAAAGAAAGTGCCTACTCCTTCTTTAGTTACCTTGATTGCTTGCAGTATTGTATGTATCGTATTCTTTGCTTACTGTAATGTTGTGTTATTACAGTAACCAGCTGAAGCTCCCGCATACGCAGGCACAGGCAGCGCAACAGAGTAAGTTTTTTTTTCTTTGGCGTTTATTTTTTAAAGTTCCTTACTTGGTACTGATTTGCTTACTAGTAAAAAAAATAACTATTGAAATCTCGCTACTGCATTCCACCTTGAACAGGAGAACTCAAATGTGTTATAGTTACTTGTGGCTATTAGATACATTTCGTTTTTTTAAATTTGTAAACAAAAATATATTTTAATTTTTGTTCAGATGACGAGGATATCAATGCACTGCTGGCGATGTGCTCCGATAGCGCTGCCCGTACCGGCGAGTGTCCGCTCTATCCGGCTGTCCGACAACTAATCGACAGGTTTTCCAATGTAAGTAATATTGTGACAGCCATGGTGCAGTGGTTGTGTGTTGAGTTGGGAATATTGTAGGGGAGGGTTCGATTTCGGGAATAGGCAGCTACTTGCCAATACTATAACTGTCGACGATCTTAACCTGCACGTCTTGGAAAGGTGTCTCGCGAATGCAACTTCCCATACTCCCTTGTCTGGGTTGATCGGCTTGATACAAGTCATGATGTCGATACCCAGACATTGTGAGCGGATAAGGTGAATCTATCTAGGCCGCCCGAGTTTGGTTTTTTTGGTCGACGATCTCAAATTTGCGTGTAGTTGTTCTTGTGAGGAAGTCTTTGTAGCCGTATGCAAAATGATGTGCAGGTTTCCTCAGCCATATAATAAACATGTCGGAACATGTAAGTAGTCAGAAATGGAGGGGGGGTGTACCAAAGGGCCAATTTTCATAGGGAGTTTCCAAGATTTTCGATTCTTTTACATCAGTTATCTTACTGAAAAAGAGATATATGAGAAGGGGGTTTGCATTTTGCCTCATAAGCCTAAGGGGGTGGATGCTGAAAAATTTCAACGTTTTCTTCTATGTTCTCAGCTTGGAAATGATGTGCAGGTTTTCTCAACTTGAATTGATGTGCAGGTTTCCTCAGTTCGTTCATTCGTTACAGGTATCGGCAATGCCGTCGTCGGTCGGGATGCCGGGATCAACGAATCCGGGTTCGATAATCAATCCAGGATCAAATGCGAGTCAACGTCAATAACTGTTTCCGTATCTGCACTCTCTCCATTTACTGTGATCTCTCATCGGCTACAGTATGCTACATAAATCGTGTTATAGGCTAATTACTACTTGTTTTGTTTTTTGTAGTGCAACTGTGCTGGTTACTGTACTGTAACGGGCAGCCTGACCTATTATCGTAACATTGAATGCAGTAGCTCACATCACTGCTGGAACCACTTTCTAGTGTACTTTATATGCCTGTATCGATTTGTCTGTTTCTAATAGAATCTCCATGTTAGTTAATATTGTGAATGTTGGTAGTCCGTTTTATCCTTGCACTTTGTGTTTCTTGCCCTATGGGCATATTACATCTTGTCAAAAGCCTATAATAATGTTTTTTTGTGATTATGCTCTTTTTCTTTGCAGTACTGCCATTGTAGCATATCGTCTATCTGTATATTGTTAATGTTGTTGTTGATGAGCTTTCTCATTTTACTGTGCTCTACTAAACTTTTTTTCAAATGCTGATATGTCTTTTGCTAGTATTAAACTTGGTATGCTCTTATATAGATAGTAGACGTATGGCCTTACCATGCATACAACGAACTGAAGTCATATATCATATTATTTCATCGATCATAAATAAGCACTAATTTATTAAGCACATGCGTATGTTAGGCTAGTATGGAAAGCATAAATCGTTACACATTTCATGTTGTTGTGTGGTGGCGGAATGAATTGGTTTACAGCCAATTGTGATACTTGTATGGTATGAGACTTTTTGAGATTTTTAACCCGCGTGAAAATTCCAAAATTCTGTCGATTTTCATTGTATCTTACCAGTGAAACTTCAATCTGCCTGTTTTGTATGGTCACGCGGTAATGTTTTTTAGAATTATCGCTTTTGTGATTTGTTGTTAGCAACGGTTCGCTTTTTTGAGGTCTTTCGATTTGTAATTAGTCTCCCCAAGTGTAAATTATCATGGTACTGTATATAATAGTTCTCATGATAATCAAGCATGCCTAGTTTTCTCATTTAGACTCAATTATATTCTGAAATATGTTTACTATATTAGTGTACGTGATAGTTAACATACTAGTTGTATTACAGGTTTTTTCTACTTTGTCATCTCAGCTAAGGACAAGCTCGACCGAAAATGGGTGCTGCTGCCTCCGGAATGCAGACGCAGATGCAGGCGGAACATGATCCGAACGCCAACTTCCCGTGGTACGTTATTTTTGTTCATGTTTGTAATAATAGTAATAATAGTAATAGTTGTGGTCTCATAGCAGACTATCATTTCTTACTATTGTCACTCCCCGCTATCTCTCATTTGTAGTGAGTATCTCTCACTTGTAGTGAGAGATGCGAATGAGTCATTGTCACTGCAG
>JACMIJ010000786.1:0-15665 GCA_014805365.1 Koerneria luziae
CATCGTCCGCGAAGCCGATCTTTCGCTTCTCGCGTGTTCGTCCAGCCACTGGAGATTCGTCTGATTCATTTTCAGTGGTTTCAACCTGCAAGATTATTACTGAAAACGCAAAATGTTGTTTGCTATGTTTTCACAAAGAAGGCTTAGTTGTACAATCACAAAAATTCCGCAGCGGCTGATTGTTTGTCTTCGCTATCTTTACAGCATAACCTGATCGGACCGTGCGAAAGAATGGATATTTTTTACTTGTTCAATAAGCCATAAACGAATTACAACAAGAGAAAGATTTGCAGAAGGTTGATCCCGGAATTTGAAAACATTCGATACGCTATTTGATGTGCAAAAATGGAATGTTTTGAAGAAAGTTTTCCGTTTGCATAGGGTCTCGTCTAGTGAGGGCACGTGCTCGGTACCTTGATTCATAAAAACCTGCAATTTTAAGTGCCATCCTTCCGTTTTCTTTAAATCGGAAACATTTCTCGTTTTTTTGCGTCAATTTATTGACGAAAAACATTGCCTTGCACTTTTCTTTCTGGAGCAGCTGTCACAAGTGATGAGAACGAACAATTACACAACAATCCGATTTGGGCATTGGATGACACAGATGTAGTTTGACAGTAAGATACGCTATGCTCTCAAACTCCTCGAGATGCCCAATGAAAGATGGTCTAAAACACTCTTTGAGGTACCACATCAGTTCAGAGGGAGGCCATTGGAAGGTGAAAGGACAAGAGGGCACCCAATGTCACGCTGAGGTGGCCTATCCACGGATACTCATGGCCGAAGATACTCCAGCAAAAAGGCGGATACTCATGGCCGAAGATACTCCAGCAAAAAGGCCGCGCATTTCAGAAGAGATATCTTCATTTTCATTGGTATTACGCCGCAGAGAAAGTCTACGAAATCCGTATAAACATGTGTGAACATTTGTGATGTAGTTTGGAGAGCTTACTTGAATGGATCGCGTAAGGATGATCGATCCGGCCATCGTATGTGTAGCCGGGGGAGAAGAAGACGTCACTCGGCCCTAAACACATTGTTGAGAAGCGGGTGCGATTTATATATATGTTTATCAAACCCATCATATGTGACACAAGTAATTGCAAAAGTTCAAAAGTAGCTGGGTCGTAAACATCGTAGGTGGTGGGGTTTATAAGGGGAAGGGGGCTTTGTACGTAAAGTGTATATGAGTGAGTAAAAGTAGTGATTGCTAAGTAGTGGTAGAGAGTAAATGAGTGCTAACAGTAGACTTAAAGTTAGGAATGGAAAGATTGAAGAAGTGAGGCGAAAGATATTTCCAGACAGAAACAATGCGAGAAGAGATGAAGGATGAATTAGACAGGGTACGAGAGTAAGGGTGGTTAAGATGGAAGCGGTGGTGTCGAGAAGGGCGAGTATTTAAGGGGAGAGAAAAGATGGAAGAGGGTGAGAGGCCAAGATATCCTTTGAATAGTTTGTAAGTAAAGACCAGGTCGGAGACGAGGCGACGATGTTGAAGAGATTGGACGTTGAAGTGTTCGAACCTCTGTGAGTAAGACATATAAGGAAGACCTTGGCGCCTAAGACAGAGAGAAGTGAACTTACGCAATGGATATTCAAGCGCGTCAGAAAGACCTGGGCTATCGCGTGGATTAAAAACAACGGAGGCGCATTCAAGCTTAGGACGGACGTAGACATCAAGGAGAATGGAAGGAGAGCGCGTTTTAAAACAACCTAAGTATAAGAAGCGCGCGAGAAAGAGCCTGATCACTGATGTCTTCGATATGTGATTTAAAGTCAAACTTGTTTGTGTAAGTGACTCCAAGATAGCGGACCTCAGTGACAACAGGTAGAGGAGAGCAATTGAAGAGTAGGGGGGTAGACGGATGACGAGAACCAATTCTAAGACAGACAGTTTTGGATGTGGAAACAATGAGACAATTGTTAGCAGACCAATGGGTAAGACTAGCAAGAGCAGACTGTAAGAGTGGAACGTTGCCTATTGTATAGATTTTGGCGTCAGCGTAGAGATCGCAGTGACAGCCGGGAGGAGGGAAAGAAGGCAAGTCATTGATATAGACGAGAAAGAATAGCGGGCCCAAAACAGAGCCTTGGGGAACGCCAGAAGGAATGGAATAAGACGGTGAGACACACCCATCGATGATTACCGATTGGGTGAGGTCAAAGAGGAAAGAGTGAATCCAGCGAAGGAGACACCCGGAGAGACCAAGAGAAGACAGCATGCGCATAAGGATAGGCAGAGAGACAAGATCAAAAGCTTTGGTAAAGTCGATGAAAGCGACAGTAGCATAACACCTATCTCTAATTGCTTGATGAAAGTGAGAAAGAGAGGTAAGAATGGAAGTAGAACAGGAACGACGAGGTAGAAAACCGTGCTGAGACTTGTGCAGCAGGTTGTGAGAGTTGAAATGTTGCATGATTGAAAGACGAACAGTCTTTTCAAAGACCTTGCTAGTAGCACAAATAAGACTGATTGGACGGTAGTTGGAAGGGTCGGAACGAGATCCTTTACGTTTAAAGATTGGGCGAACAAGAGCTGTTTTCCACAAGGAAGGAGAGCATCCATGTAGCATGAAAGAGTTGAAAAGAAATGATAATGGAATGGAGATTACGGATGCAGTTCCGTTGAGAAAACTGTAAGGAAGAGAATCGGGTGAAGTAGAATTGCGAAAAGGAAGCTTAGAAAGACACTCGTAAACGAGAAGAGGAGTGAAATTAACAAAATCAAGAAGGGGGAGAGAAGGAGGAGGGGAAGAGGAAGGAGTAGAGGAGGAAGAGGAAGAAGAGGGGGAGGAGTGGTAAGCAGAAGAGAAAACATTGAAAAAAACAGATGCAATAGGTAAGGGAGAGACAACGTGTTGATTAGTTGAAGGGTCAATAACACTGGAAGTAGAATCAGATTGTTTTAGTTTGTTAGAGACATACCTATAAAAGGCACGAGGATTGGAGGCAGAGGCCAGGCGCCGCTCGTGTGAGATTACATCACGACGAATGTTGCGGTGAAGTGAACGAGACATAAGAACAGAGGAAGGGGAAGAACGACAATGTCCCAAACCCAGCAGCAACGATGACAAATGTTTCACGCGTTCTATTATTAATTGTCTAAGCATTGAACTGAATGCAACATCAATACCTTCATGAGTGGTGTGGACTGACGGATGTGCACTGCGCGACCGATCACAGGAATCGGTTTGGGAGGCGACTTTCCAGCGGAATCGCTTCTGTTCACCCGACTCTGAGAGTTAGTTCAAAGTTCTATCCACTGCATTTCTCACTTCGACTAACAGGGCATTCATAATTGACTCCATTATTCTCAGATGCCGGTGGTATTTAACCGGAAATATCTAGTTGAAGAAACTCAAAAGGTGAGGATGATTTCTGACTGAGCATAAAGTGTAAAATGAAATATCGCAAAAACAAACAAAAATGAAACAAACAACTTCTTTTTGTGTTTTGTCGTTACCTTGAAAGGCGAATTGTCGAACGGGACGACAGATTGCCGACTTTTCCGCGTGCGCGATGAAACCGGCGACGCGTCTCTCATGGCGGCCGTTGTCTGTAAGATGATTACATAGAACATAAAATGTTATGCATAATGTTTAACATAAGCTCAGTAGCACAATCACAGAGTCCGTAGTGACTGATTTTAAATTTACGCAATGTTGGTTACTAAATGCAAAGCCTGTTCGGAACTTGCGGCGAGGGAGTGGGTGTTTCTACACGTGCAAATAGCAAATTACAATAAGAAAAAGATTTCCAGAAGGCTTATCCTGCTATTTGTAAACATTCGATACGCTGTTTGATGTGCAAAAGTGACACGTTTTACAGTAAGTTTCCCGTTCGAGCAGGTATCTAGTGCGGGTCACGTGCCCAGTACCTGGACTGCAAGTAAGTAAAGTAAGGTCCTCCCGATTCAAGGACTCATAGAGTGCGGGTCGGAAATCGAGGGAGCCGAGCCGCAGGCCATAAGGCTCAAAGGAACCAACAGTGTTATGTGCCATTCTTCCTTTTTTGAGCGGATTTTATTGACAAAAAGCTTAGCCCTTCATTTTTCTTGCTGGAGCAGCTGTCACAAATGATGATTACGAACAATTACACAACAATCCGATTTGGACATTTGATGACATAGTTGTTAATGACAGAGCTTACCTTGCTGCGGGTGAAGATGACGTTTCCTCTTGGCGGTATGATTGCGGGCGAGAGACCATCGACCGGCTTTCCTTTTCCCTGAACATATTGTCGAAGTACTTGTGTTATTTGTCTGTAAGATGTGTGCGGGGAACACATTATAATACAAGCGTGAAACACGAAAAGCAACAACAACAAAAAGACAATAGCCGCCCCACTAGCAAAGAAATAGACACTGATAGCATGAAGCAACTAGGAATCCCTCAGCGCTCATCGAATGCAATGGTGGTATTTCACAAGAAACACCGATTGTCCGAAACCTAGCGACAACGACGACAAGTGTTTCACGCGTTACTTAGTTCAATAGCTAAGTGTTTGACTGAGCTTAACATCAATACCTGCTTTCCCGAATTGTGGATCGGAGAGGACCGGTCAACACGTCGACCCGGTCTGCTCGTCATCAGAGTACCACGGCATGCGATACGCGCACTTCGACGCACGCGACCCTGAAAGTAACTGTAAGTTATATCCATTGTGTTTCTCTCTCTTTAAGAAAAAAGCAAGCCAATTACTAAAGAAAATAAAAAAACGAAGCCCATTGCTAGAGTTGCGTGTTTACGCAACAAGAAGTGGTATGAATAAGCACATCGAACATGATTCGAGGCTAACAATAACTTGTACTCTTAAGCGAAATTGCAGGAACCAGCACTCATTTCACTCATCTAGACGGCAATGCTCACTGTTCAACAAACGCCCACCGGTGATTTGTCATTCGTCTTCTCATCCGAGGGCGATCCCTTGGCTCTGGGGGTATGGGAGATGGTTTTGGTCATCTTTCCCCTGAAACTACAGTCCTTGCTACCGAAATACTTCACGGATGGAACATGAAAGTGCTTGCATCATCACTACAAAACATACGCTAATGTTGATCATACAGGAAGCAAAGAAACTAGTACAGAAAGAGCTCATCCCTCTACCGAGACTGATTCAACGGCATCATGAAAAGGTAGACATCGCACCACATCAGCGCAAGAAGAATACATAGACATCAAAAGAGCGAAAAAGTCAAAAAAAACCCGCAATGTGGAAGAACACAACAAAACAAAAGAGGTGCTAATTGGGCGAGGTAACAGTAAGAATTTGATGTGTGATATTTGATGTAGTGAACAAAGAACAAAATTGTATGATTTATGTCTCTGATGTTCGGAACACTTTCTTAGAATATTCTATTCTATTCTAAAGGAAACAAGATTTCTCCACATTAAAGGTGTTCCTTATATTGAAGAAAGTTAAGTGTGTCCAGGGTGTAGTCTAAAAAAATATTTGAAAAAGGAGACAAAAAAGACTGGCAAACACGTCTTAGAAATAGGACTTTGTTAGAACAGAATGTAAGTTACAACCACACGCATGATGTGCACAAAATCGATGCAAGAATGTCTTCCTACAATACACCAATAAACAAACATAAACAAGAGTGGGCGGAGCCAAGCATACAGAGAGCCAATGAGCGGGCGGTTTATGTCGGCAAAAACGAGCTTCCTTTGCAAATCATCCGACAGTTATTGGCATGATAAACCATACATTAACTTGCATTCAAGAAGACAAATAGACAAGAATAGCCTGAAGACAAATAAAAATTCGCGGTCAGGAGTTTGAATTGGCTCCTATACTCGTGTTCTCGGTATATGAACCGTGTCAGTTGATAAAATGTAGTAGAAATGTACAACTCACTTACTTGATACCTTGTCACAACATTGCAAGACAAAAATAAAGATGAAAAATCCCCCCAAAACCTGTTTGTTTACATGACACCACGAAAGACGCAAACACGTGAGCAAATGCAGGCTAACATCGTGGTAAGTTAGACGGTCCGCTAAGCTAGGCCATTCTCACCATTCGAGCACGTAAAACAAGCATAAAATCACTGTGAAAACTATGCATATAAAAAAAGAAAGATGATGGATGGTTCTTCAAATGTTTTTTTTTTCAAAAACTCACTCTTGATTACGATACAACACACTATTATTCAATCTCACTCAGCGAGATGTTTTTGACTACTGCATGAGGCTTAATTAACATTGAAGCATGGAACACATGCGAAATATGAGCGTGTAGGTAAGATGTATTCCGTTGGATCCAACGATGGACTTTGGAATGAGTTAAACATCATGCAAATTCTCGTGAGCGCGCGGCCGGAGGGCGGGGACATTCTGTTGTGCTCTGTCCTACTCTCCCGGCCATTTTCATCAGCCACGCCATGCGTCCTTCTTTGGTCGTGTCTTTGCCAAGAAAATCAGCTTCCACTTCAGCGTCCTTCTTACACGCGACCACCACAGCGCAGAGCCGGTGATGATGAGTATTGAAAAGCGACAGGAAGAGATGGACCAAGCCGTCAATATCATCGGTAGAAATAAGTAAGGCATCCATCGTAGCAAAGTGCTTAGTGGACCGAGAGGAAACAATACAACACGCAAAGAATCACGTCGACCTACCACACCGCGATTCGGCAGCCAACATCTTCGACAAGATCTATGAAAGTGAAAGCCGATCCTGAATCTATCTATCTACCTAAACATCACACATCGTATGCAAGTCCGTGCGTGAAGTGAATGTATAAAGAATGATGAATTGTAAAAGTTGCCTCTTGATAAACCTGATAATAACTCAGTTGCCCTCTGTGTAAAACAGTGAGATATTGAGCGTGGTATTGTTTTGGAAGCAGTGGCTGCTTCCTGCCCAAATTTTCCTACCCGTGCATCGGAGCTCTCTGAAGAGCTGACCATTGTCTGTAATGTTCGTGACCATTGTCTGTGATGTTCGACAGAATACATTCAACAAATATCACATCGTTTGCTGCATCGAGTCCCTGGGTGGAAACATTCCAAAGTTCCCTGACTGATTGCTGGTGAAAGGCAGTGTCATCGTGACCTGATGGAACTGTGCAGTGGTGATGTGCAACTGCTTGCATAGATGTGGATTCTGGCAGCCATGGATAACCCGAGATTCACTGGCGTTAGAATTCAGTAATTGAAGATGGTGTAAGGGAACTCGAAACAACGCTCAATGAACTCGTGAAGGAATGTGGCAAGATGGTAAATGTATTCGTGAAACCACGAGTAAGAGCAAGGAAAGCAAGTAGATCATCGATTTTGTTTGAGATTGTTCGAGGGTAATGGGGATGGAAGTGTTCATCGGAAGCCAAGTATTGTAATTCTGGTGGTCGTTCTACAAGAAAAAAAGGGCACATGCCAAGGAACTTCTCGTAGAAGCGGAAACTTGGTAGATGGCGGAAGCAGTTTGTGCAGTTTGAAGCCTATGTGAACGTGAGAGGCCATGCCGGGACGATGTAATTGGACATACTGGCGTGATGATTGTCTCGCAGAAGAACACAAGCGGTCTAAATTGAGCAGACGATTGACATTATCATGGCTGGAAAAGCTACATATTAATCCAGCAATATGTTTTTTATTACATGATTAACTAGTAATTACATTAGCAGAATACAAAACAGTAAGTCATTAATACAAACATTCACAGAACAAACTATTACACAAACTTGCGTTGGCACCTGAAACACACCGCTACGCATCAGGAAACATGAACAAAAAACCGAAAAAAGGAGGAAACCTTACTAAGTTATAAAAACTACGTCATTCAACAACAATCATACAATCACAACCAAAAACATCGCTTACAGAGAAGTCAACGAAATATGACAAGAACACTTTTTGTAACCATCAAAGGTATGCATAAAGAATTGGATTCACAAACGATGATTGTACACAGAAACAGCTAGTCCAGTCACAAGACACAGCCATATCAACCTCGAAAATGAACTCAAAGCTCACAATCAATGTTTAGATACACATTTCTAGCAACATACAGGTCCATGAGCTATACCAAGAAGCTAACGGTATTGTTTTGACAGCCAAAATGTAGTGAACCAACATGTAATGTCATGTTGATTAAAGATCTGCCAAAGTCAGATTGTGGATCAAAGACAAACGAGAGAAAAACGAGTGAAGGGCAAGACAATAGAGAATGAGATCCCCGAAATACCATTATTTGAAGGGCTTGATCTCCGGTATTTTGGATGAGCCCATTCTGAAAATGGGCACGTTTTCATATGCCATTAACTTGTCCATTTTCAGACCACGAATGGTGGGTTTGAAAATGTGCAAGTTAATGGCATATGAAAACTTGCCCATTTTCAGAATTGGGCCCATTCGAGATATCGGAGATCGGGCCTCGCCGTCTAGTTCCTCTCCTCAATCGTGTATTCGATGCTCCTCGTCTTCCTCCTCCTCTTCCTCCTCTCGATCGTCCACATTCTCTCCTCTCCCCTTGGCTTGGATTGACTTCTTTTCGTATGACACTTCGTCCCTGTCATCCTCATCCTTGGCCATGCTGAAAATGCGCAAAGATAAGATTGCAAAAAGTAAGCTAGGATAAGAGAGAAATGCATACGTTCACGAATACTATTGGGCGAGATAAAAGCCATTCATTATGATGAGTAATGTATCTATTAACGTTCACTATCAGTGTCGTATGCACTTACAAACATATTTCATATGACACCCAGTGGATCGTCAAACAGCGCAAACATGTACGGACGTTGCTACATCTTCTTCTTAACTGAGACCACCGAACGTTCACTATTACGTGGACGAATAGTTTAAAGAAACAGTGCAAAAGAACCAACATGAGCAACTCGACGAGCATACTATCCCGGACTTCTCTGGTCAGATCGGACAAAAAGTGTTTCTGAAATGGAACGAAAATGTTGTACTCGTTGTGGTTTGGTCAAGAGCTTTGAACCGTACGATTGACACGAAAAACACAGAAAACGTTTTTGCCCGTAACGATAAAGACCACCCGTTGTTCCTCCACGGGGATTCCTGATGTGATAAGAATATTTCGGCAGAGGGAAGTGGACCCCACCCGAACCATTGTTTGACACCTACACGGGAACAGGAAACAAATGAGAAATGAAATATCCTCAGGGGAAGAGAAGCGCGCACACCACAACTTGCAATTTGAACTAAATTGTGACTGTCTTTGCACAGATATCTCAAAATATGTTCGATTTAGGACCAAAATCACAAAGATTGATTAGTTCAATAGTTCCTCATTGGCCGAAATATGAGTTTGTGCGCATATGATGACACCACAATTCGTCAAGCCATACAGCTTGATCGTTACCGTCTGCAAGTGCGTCGGGTTTCGAGGAAGCGTCAATTTGAGCTGGCGGAGAGGAGACGCAGATGATGTGTGCGTATTCTGCGCATCATTCGCTGGCGCGTCCTGAGTAAATGTCGCATTTATTTGGCTGCACGTGCACAATCAACCATTATTAGCTCTTCAAAGGAAAGACACGAAATGGATTACAATCATTATCCGGTAGAAGAATTCTTCCATTTTTCAAATTGAATGTTTTTCTAGGTGTTTAGTGTTAATTTTAAAAAAAAACATAACCGTGCATTCCCCTGCACATTCTTGCTGTAGCAGCTGTCACGAATTATGTATGCTAACAATCAAATAACAAGCAGCAACAATCAGATTTGGGCATTTGATAATCTAGTTGTGGATACCAGAGCTTACCACACTACGAGTGAAGATGACGGATCCTTTCGGCCTGTGGGCTGCGGACGGAAGAGCATCGGCACGTGTCGCTTTCGCCTAAACACATTGTTGAAGAACTTGGGTAATCATGTCTGTAATATTAAGTACAGTGAACGCACTATAATACAAGCGTGAGGAACGACAACCGGCTAATAGTCGCCTAACAGGCAAAGAAGTGGATATTGAAATCACAAAGCAACTAGCAATCATTAATATGGCACCCGCTCGATTTCAGAAGCAAAACGGGAAGTACCCCTCTTTGGCCGGTAATGCAGTCAATGTAGGGTAGTCGAAACTATTGGACATCCCTATGAAGTTCGGTATACCCCTCTTTCATGACTACTCCTCCGCCCTACTTTTGAATTCCACGACAAAGTGGCTGTCCCAAGCTCAGCTGACGAAGACACGTGTTTCACACGTTTTAGATGTCATTGCCTAAGCATTGAACATAATTCAATATCAATACCTTCTTGGTGGGTGCTTGCATGGGCCGATAATCTTGTGCACGACGCCTCGCTTTCGGAGAGCATTTCCCATGGAGAGCGTTGCACGAAACGACACGAACACGACGATTTACGCGAGCCTGAAAGATGCTCTAAGTTCTATTCATTGCACCTCTTAAAAGACGGAAAATAACTGACACGATTTGCAGTATGAAGCCATAAAAGCGCAATTTGTAAGTCCCGTTTTTACTTCGAGGATCACTAAGGTTAATGGACCCCTTTTAGCTGCGAATAAGAGCAATGTTCAGCCCTATGAAGGCATAATATTTCGCCTGAGGGAAATCCTTAGAAGGTCAGAGCATGCTTGGCTATGTTTTGTTTGATGTTGCCCAAGCATTCACATCGACCGATAACTTTGGTATGAATGCTTGGGCAACATCGACTGCCATTACTTGCAGTAACTGATGAAAAGGATTCTTTCATAGAGAAAATTTCCATTTCTAGTTGATAAAACATATACGTTAGATTTATTGCTGACTATGCATACCGTGTACAAACACATATAGCAAAGAGCAAAAGAAAAACAACTAAACAAGCAAATTATTGTCTACATGAAAGTATGGAACCTTGACTGGAGCAGCCTCGAACGGAGCCACGACCTTTCGATTCTTCCGCGTGCGCGAGGAAACTGGCGAGTCGTCTCGCGTTGGTTGCATCTAAGAGATCACAGCTAAGAACACAAACTGTGGAATTCCCAAGTTAATTTGCACAACGGTTAAGTAGTTCAGCCACAGGAACTTCATAGCTACTGATTAAAAAGTTCTGGACATCATCGTCGATTTGCTCTTACCATAAACTTTTATTCGGCAGCTCACAAAACTATGATATGTGTGCGTGTCCTTTCAGATACAGAACACACGCGAAATACATATAAACCATCATAGGCCAGCATTAAAGAAACGACGACTCCAGCTAGGAAAAGCAAAGTAATGCCTCCCCAATTGACTGGTTAGATATATATGCTCGGGCTTACCATTCACTGTGTAATTGACCCAAAAGTACTTACACTTTCAGTGTTTCCATTAGCTATGAAGCAGTTGTTGATGCGACGACGAGATTCGTGATTGTTTTCATTCGATGACAGTTGGTTTGCAGTTTTCCCGTCCATTTTCCACTCCGAAACTGCAGTTCTGGAGACCTCTCATAATGCGATAAAATCACAGCTTTTTAGCAAGAAATTTGGCCCAGCTAGAGTTTTGCCAGTACACAATTTTCAGCATCCTGTATATTTGCAAACGGCCAGGAATATGACTGGACCGGAGGGCTCTACAGAAGCGACACATCACACCACGTACACGCATGCATCACAACAAAACATGCGCCAACTTTAATCTCATACCAAACAACTAAACTATTATGGAAAAAGCTCTTCTGAATTATCGGCAGTTTATATCCTACAATCCACCAATAGCAGGAAGAGTAGGCGGAGCCAAGGATACGGAGAGCCAATGAGCGGGAGCCGCGGAGTTTGTGTGACATTTGAAGTTGTAGAGTCGATGATGAAATCCAATGTTTTCCGTAATGATTACTCTGGCTTCCAATTTTAAAAATTAGCAAAGAGCGTGTTTCCTGCTCCATTCACGGGCTCAATTGTCCACTTATCAGTCCCAACAAATCTGGAAAACAGTAAGAACATCAATAAGTGACTATGCAGCTAGTGTGTGCTAACCAATAAACTATTATAGAAAAAGCTCTTTAGACAAGGCTGAATTATCGGCAGTGAATTTCCTACAATGCACCAATAGCAGAAATAGTGGGCGGAGCCAAGGATACGGAGATGTGCGGGAGCCGCGAGGTTGCATGGCTTGTGTGTTCTTTGACGCTGTAGAGTCAATTATGAAATCCGACGTTTTGATTCCTCAGGCTTCCAATTTCACACAGAAGAGTGTGTTTCCAGCCATACTCACGGGCTCAATTATCCACTTATCAGTTCCAACAAATCTGGAACACATAAATAACTTCAATGAGTAACCTATGCAACTAGTGTGTGCTAACCAAATCAATGTGCTTTCCCTGTAGAACAAAAGCAAATGTTGCAAACAGTTCCATGGAAAACTAGCGACAAAGCTAAGATTGATGACAGAGAATTACGTTTTTGATATGAAACAATCAAAAATAAATACGTACCTGCATAATATTTCACATCATAGGTAAGTGGGTCTCGCCCGGAATTGCCTTTCTGATCCGGCGGGAGTACGGTAGCCTTGTAGAAGTTGGAACTGAATCAATTTGTCGTACAGCTACACTCTTCGCAATGGATCCTGAGGTAAGCCATTTATGTGCCGTTTGTTGTGTGTAGATATTACATGAAACAACCACGGTAGTGACAATCTGCATGGACCAGCCGAATGTGATTGTTCAATGAACAAAATATATGGTGTTCTTGCATTTAGCCTTTTCTTTTGCATAACATTTTGGAGTTTACTTGAGTTATTCGCACATTTGCTGCCTTGGGTTGAAGTTGTTAGCACAACAATGGAGTCATTCGAATCTTCTTTAGGAGTTGGAGCGTCAACTGAACGCGAATATGGTCTACCACGAGTATGAGCTGTGGCGTCGTGCGGCCGACCGGGCCATTCAGCTGCAGAACGATGCCATCGCTGCTTTGGCTGCGGATAGTCCTACACTGGACGAGGACATAGCGAGGGCGATCCAGGCGGTCGCTCATCTGACCGCAGTGATGGAGGAAGGCGCCCGTCTGCGGCGCGAAATCTGGGAATTGGAGGTTAGTTCCCCGCGAATTACATCACAAACAAAGCGGTCCCATTAGCGCTGAAAATTACTTGCACAAAACGTAACTTTGACCTTTAACAACATAGTAAGAGCATGAACCTCAAGCCATTTTCGATTTAGGATCAAGCAGCAAAAATTTTTGTACTTAAAAATATGAGCTTGTCAGATATTGTGCAGTTTCAAAGTAATGAGTTACTTTCATAATTATAAATTTGAAATATAAGTGATATAAAAACAAAAACTAATGTAGTTTCTGTCCCTTACACAAGAATACCGTAACTCACGTGCCGAATCATCTACTTTTGACAGAAATGGGCTGAAAATCGACAACGTCTTCCCTTGTGTTCTTCCGCACAGTATACTTTTGAATTGGCTGCGCTAAAATCACTGTAAGCACATATAACGCACTTGTATTGCAGGGCCGTGCTCCCGAATGATGAGAGTCTCCGTCTCTCGGCATCACATTCCTCTTCCTGTCACGTTGATATATTTTGTACAGTAAAGTGTCTTTTGTTTAATAATGTGTATCTCCAACAGCTTAATACAACCATGGTTTTTTTCAACACCAAAAGAAGATCAGTTCACATCACCTTGGCTACCATCAGTTGTCGTCGTCGTCTGTCGCTTCGTTCCGCTTCATTACGTAGCCTGTGATGTCTCCGACCACTGCATTCTTATTCTTCCGCACGATTCTGCTTCTTCAAGTTCTTGCTCCTACACTCGACACTGAATGAAACACACAAATAGAGACCACAACGAGACAGTTGTTTCGATTTTTGTTTGAAAAGTGAATCAAGCTAATTCAAGTAACATTCCGTCTTTGTTCTTCACACATAAAGATAATTACTTCGGTCACATTTCTAATCAAGAGCCGGATCAATCGGAACATGACCTGTACAATGTCCTCTTCCATAAATTCGACCGTGACCAGGCGCATAGACGTTTCCTTTCGTACCCGTTCTGATGTAATGAGAAGTTGCATCACTGGAGGTGATGCAACAAATTAATACACAAAAGAACAATATTATCGCAAGAGCGAGAATTTAGACTAATCATCTCAGACAATAAAAGAAGTCTGACAAGGAAAAGGGCGTGTAGAAGGAAAATGGAATTCAAGTGTATTCCTAGAACAAAAGTTCTCGATCAGAAGCAAACAGGTTCGTATTACGAAGAGTGCGCAAAAAAGAAGATGCGTACCTTGATGCGTCATCAGCCATCGGATCCTCGCTTTCCCTGGTCAGATGCACTGACTCCCGATGATCGGAGTTCTGTCGATTCGTCTTCCACTTGTTCTCCTTAGCTTCCTCCTCTTTCCGAATGTTCGACTTTCCCTCGTCCACTTCTGCAATGATTCCAGTTCTGGAAGCCGATGGAACTTGTGTGCACACGCACCATCCGGACTTTAGTTTTTGGTGTTATTGCATTTTGATAGAGCATCATTTCGATAGTTGCACTTTGCCGTACCATGAGTTAACACAGGGCTGACAATTACTTTTTAGCCTCACAGCAGGCCTATAACACAATGAATACGGCTGCATTCTTTTGTGACAAAGTTTTCTCCTTGGATATCGCCTCTCATTCAAACACATAACTCACCTTACTTCGGGAACTTTTTCTGACTGCTAATGAAGGTCTTCTTGCCAAAAGTCCTCATCGTTGTGTTGTACTTGGACTTTTCCTGTGTAAACGATGGTCCGATACCGAGCTTGTAGAACAGCATGTGAATCAGTATCAAGGGAGATCACCCGCAACTGTAATCGCAGTGTCAATTCTGAAAGTATTTGATTACAGAACATTCGTATTCCACTGTTTAAAACTCTTAGTTCCATCACCACGAGCGCTACCTAGTAATACCACGTTACTGGTAGAACGAGGTAAACAACAAAATCACTTCATTTGTTAACATGTGCAGGCACAATGTGCTCTTTTGTCAAATAGAAAAGAAACACTTTTCAGCAACAAAGTCGTTTGTGAGTTGAAGAAAAGTCACATGACAACACCCTTCATCACAGGCAGCCCTCAAGGGCTGGAAAGCGGTAGATCGACAGGAGAAATATCCATTGATTCCCGACACTACTTTGGCAGGAATGTTCTCCATCTGGGCATTCGGTGGAGTCGCAAAAGGAAAAGAAGATTGGATGACCGACCAGTCGCACACAGAAATGCACAATACACCCACAACATCCAGAACGTGCGCGATCTTCAAAGGAAACGCATGTGCACAATGAAGGATGTTTGAGTAAGAACAAATGTTAACTGTTTTCAAACAACGAACAGATGGTTGTCATCCCATTTAGATTGCACAATGAATAGGATGGACTGACATGCGGAATGAACAGGATTGCCCTTGAAGATGCTGCGACGAAGAACATCATGCCCTCCGCAGGCAGAAGCTTCACTTTCCCAATGTGTTGGCTGCAAAAAAAGGAACATTAAACAAACATACAAAAGAAAGATTTGCTTAACTGAACTCCCTTCGCGTTTAGTGCTGAGTGCGGACCTTCAAAGTTATATGCAGAGTTTCAGCCATGCTTTTTTAATAGTTGTTTCATTCATTCATTTCATTCATTCATTTATACGCAATGTCGTACATTGGTGGACAAAAAGGGAGAAAAAAGGGACAGGGATGGCCACGGAAACTATTGCGTCTTGCACTCATCGCGATCCTCGCTGTTCTTT
>JACMIJ010000787.1:0-15661 GCA_014805365.1 Koerneria luziae
ATTGTTTTGTCTAGGTAAAACAGTCTTTCAACATAAATTGAAAGTAGATTATCTCAGTGTTAAAATTGTTTTCAGACCGTTGAAGACAGCGCCCAGGAGAAGTCCGATTTCATGCCTGTCGAGGGCACTTTGCACTTCGGACCGGGAGAGACAACGTATGTATTCTCTATTGTATTTTCACGTCGTATAAAATATTCTTGTGTATTATTTCAATATTTTTTTAAAAAAATATTCAGGAAGGAAATTGGAATCGAGATTGTGGACAACGACATCTACGAAGACGACGAACAGTTCTTTGTTCGGCTTTCGCAGGTAACTGGGTGCTTCAAATTGGGTATTTTCCTGTTGTTCTTTTATAGTCTTAATTATAAAACAGTAAGATCATCCGGAATCCTAGAGTCCTCTAGGTTGATCCATACCAATGAGTTGTTTCCTCCTTGCAGCCCCGTGCGTACACCCTGACCCAACCGGAGATTCCTTGTCGACTCGGAGCCGCTGGCACGGCAACGGTGCTCATCGTGGATGATGACCATGCTGGCGCATTCGGATTCGATTCGGAGAAGTTCAAGGTGGCCGAGAGTGCCGGAGTCTACGTCGCTGAAGTATACATTTTGCATATTTGCGTTCATAATGAAACACATAGAACAAGTAATATAAAATAGTATTATAGTTGCCATCTTATCTCTGAAGATCAATATAATGTATGTTTTGCAATCTAGAAAAATGAGAAAAAATGCAGTTACATGAACGGATGTGTCATAGGTGAACAAAGAAGCACAAACATTGCATATTCTTGTTGCAAGCTGAGAGTATAGCCCGTTCACCATTTATTCTTATATCCGCTCTCCAATTATGCAAAAGTACTTTGATGATACACTTTATCCAAGCATGATATATTAGAAAAATTGTTCTTTTATTCTTTGAGTCATTTCTTCTTTGTTAAAAAGCAGTATTACCAACTGAGCCTGACAAATCAAGGTTTTCTTACAATTAGATGCATATTTCGATCCGCCCGTTACAGGTTATTCGTAGCCGAGGTGCACGAGGCATCGTCTCCGTTCCATACAAGACCGTGGACGGACAGGCGAAGGCCGGGAAGGACTACGTCCATCAGGAGGGGATGCTCGAGTTCGCCGATGAACAAACTAAGTAGGCTTCTTTGACAATAAGTTATGGGTAGCATACATTCTATTTTAACTTGGTTGCCATGTCGAATCATTGTAAGTTGTGAACACTTTTTCATAAAAGTATAAATCATGAATTGTTCCATTGACATTCAACGTTATCTAGTGAAACAATTGTTTCTAACCAACATCTGAAAACCATTCGCCATAAGCGCTAAGCTGACAGTGAATTATTAACCATGGTATAATGTTGATCATGTACTTATTTTCCAGAGCGGAGATTCGCATCGAAATCGTCAACGACACGGAGTACGAGAAGAGCGAAGAGTTCTACATCGAATTGGGTGAACCGATCTGGCACAATGACACACAGGACGAGGTATCCTCTTCTATCCGATATATTCCCCTCTGAAATCACTCTATCGATTGGTTTTTTCTCAAGGATTTTGGTTACGTCAAAGCACAACTTTTGTAACACGTTTTATCAATCCTTAGTTGTGTTTATTGGGTTGTTCCTAAACACAGCACTTTCGATACGGTAGACTCAACCGAATTGTATTTCAGACGTGAAAGCGTAAAACATTCGTGTTTCTTATTGTTACTGTAATCTTAATTTTTATGAAGAATTCTTATAATTGTAAAACTTTGTTCTACTGAACATTGTCAATATCAGATTGTGACTGAACTTCCTTAGGGTATAATACACGTGAAGAGAAGAGATGGTCGCGAGGTATATCCATTCCATTCATTCACTATTTGATTGCCATTTCTCAATTCCACAATCACACTGACTTGTCATTTCTCTCACACTGCATGTGCATATTGAGTGCACTCATCGAATGGCACCCCTGATCGATCGATAATCCGCATGTTCTATCGATCAATAATATTCTGTTCAAATCCGACGCTGCTTATGGGCATAGTCTAGGGCCAAGAAGCTCATCTAGGTTATTGTCGAATGTGTTAACGAAACGCTGCTTGAGCAATACAAAGGCCATTTTAGACGCAGGTTACTCTCATTGTTAGCCTAGCTTATTTCTGCATTTCGCTGCTTGTTTTGCGAACATTGTTCAGTATAGATGTATTGCGTTGCTTTCAATGAGTTGCAGCGAGCTACGAATTTCAGCTTTTCTTCTCATTTTTGGAATCATTACCAGCCATTTGGATAAGCTACGAGGCTTTGGAAGAGCACACTAGTGGTTTTTCTCGCGTAGCCCACACAACTGCCAGCTATCCTCACTGTTCCATAGCACACGCTCAGCCACAAGCATTCGGCGCCCACCGTACAAGCGACAGCTGTTCACTGTTCTGCGTTTTCTGTTCCGAACTTGGTCCTCGTGTTTCACCTTGCTGGGGAGCTCTATTGGTGCGTGTGCTGTACGTTGCTATGCTTCCGCTATTTATCGCCCCGCTATTTACAGGAAGCCCTGCTGGGTAAGCCGGTGTTGTCCGACCATCATCGATGCAAAGTCGTCATCACTGAGGATCGCGAGTTCAAGGTGTGGTTGGGGAATTTGAATTGGGAGAATTGGCGGGAAACGCGGGAATCTTGTGATTACAGAACTTTGTGGATCGCATGATGACCAATGCGAACACGTCGTTGATGGTGGGGACCTCCACTTGGGCGCAGCAATTCGAGGAGGCCTGGGAGAAGGATGAGGGTGCGTGTTATCCTAACAATAAGAGCACAGTCATATCCTCCATCCAAATGACGTTGAGTGTCCGTTTTCAGATGGAGACGGTATCATCACCACAAAGGAGAAGGTGATGCACTACATCTCCCTGCCGTGGAAGCTGCTCTTCGCATGCATTCCACCAACCGACTACTACAGTGGTACGTCCACTATGCAATAGAAACATATACCTGTTATATCTTTCACAGGCGCACTAGCCGAAACATTTCGCAGCAGTAAGATATCTTGTCCCATTTATCCGTTCATGCAGGTTATCCTGAATGGAAAGAATCCTGTCCACTTCAGGTTGGTTGTGTTTCGTGGTGTCGATCTTCATGATCGGTGTGTTGACTGCACTGATCGGTGATCTGGCATCGCACTTCGGATGCACCATGGGAATCAAGGACGCCGTCACCGCCATCTCACTTGTCGCCATGGGAACATCCATTCCTGGTATGGTTTCCAGTAACTATTATTTTTTCAGCTGAGAAATGTATGTTTATTGTTTGATCTAACAATCAACGATCTTCGTACGTGCAAAATTGTTATCCGAATCTGACCTGAAACACAATACATTGCGTTTTGAAGAAGTGTGACCTACAAATTCATATTCCATGACGCACGTGGTAGAGTATATTGACCCGTATCTGATTTCAGATACCTTATGACTCTTGTTCTAGATGAAATGTGATACTAAGAATCAAAATCAAAATTGAGACTGAACGAAAAAAGGGATCATAATCCGTTCATAATGAATTACTTGACGGATACTCCATGTAAGGTTTCATTTAGTGCAGTTCAATGAATACTGCTGACCATCTAAGAACAAGTTGAAAACAAAAGTGATCATTGTCGCAAAGTGAACGGTACACTTTTCGCTTCTTTGTAATCGATTTGAAATAATATGACTCATGTATTTTTATAACTCATGTATTTTTTAATAGTCGGATCGATATTGTACGCGTTGCAGACACATTCGCGTCGCGAACGGCGGCGCTCCAGGATTCGACGGCCGATTCGTCCGTTGTGAATGTGACCGGATCGAATGCCGTCAACGTGTTCCTGGGTATCGGAATCGCATGGGCCATCGCCGCCATCTATCACGCCGTCAAGGGATCCGTATTCAGGTCGGATTATCGATCAGATATCGATACTAGATTGCCTGCTTATTGTTAGAGATGACTTTTGTGATCCCATACTTGTTCTGGGCATTGATTGAACATAAGTTGCCTTTTCCCCCAAAAGTTTCTTGAAGCATCTGCCTAATGGAAATAGATAGACTTGTTGCTTCTTCTTTGATCTACCAATTATTTTCAGGGTGAACGCGGGTTCTCTCGCGTTCTCCGTCGCGTTGTTCATCATCGGTTCCGTCATTTGCATTTCGATCTTGCAAGTCCGACGGTTCGTTTCTCCTGAAAACAATTACTTTGTTCATTTTAAACCTTTCACCTTTTCCCCTAATCCTAAGTTTTCATATCCAACTCCTTTTCTGCTTGCAGGTTCACGAAGAAGATTGGCGGAGAGCTGGGAGGTCCGGGAGGTATCAAGGTCACCTGTGCGTTGATATTCGTCACCGTCTGGATCCTCTACCTTGTCCTCTCGACCCTCGAGGCCTATTGCATGCTTCCTGGTTTCTAGAAACATTCCTTGGCGCTTCCCGTGTTTCCACTTGCGCACTCCAGGCACAACGTTTCAAATGTGTTATTTTCCCGCCAGTCACGTATTCTGTAATACTTCTCGTATTGATTATCGGTTTGAAACAGTGTGCTTGGCGTCTTCTCTTGTGCTCACTTCCGAGTTGCATTCCCCGTTCACTCGAATCGATTCCCCGTCTACAGTATCCTTCGGTATACGCATAATAATTGTGATCTGAATCCATACATAACTAGAGAACTATTGCGATCAACTGCCATTATCAGGGTGTATGCATGTGTGTGTGTTTTTTGTGGCCGAGCTTTTCCAGGCATTTTCTTGGTACTTATGCCAATCTTAATCTTCCAGTAATATCTTGTTTCATTGTATTATGTTGAGGTTATGTGCTGCATGTTTTCTGCTTTTCATTGTAATTTAAATTTTTCGTGTATTAATAAAACGTTTATTTTTTGTGATAACAAGGCACACAAATATAAATACATACATGGGTGAATTTGAATTGCCTGAAAATAGCACACCTAAGTTATGTTAGCCACACAGGGTGTTGCTTCCGCCGCTCTACAGTACCTGATTTACATATGACAACAAAGGATTCACTGGAGGGAATATGTCGACTTCGATGGTTCAGTGGATACAATATTTATTAATAGGGATCGAAGGATACTTTCCAGCAAATATGCAAATTTAGAAAAAGCGGAAGTTCCATTATCTCATTGTCAGCATGATGCGAGCCACTTATTTGTTCTTGCTGGACAGTATCTCCTCAACTAATGAGAAGCTTGTAATTACTTGCGAAAACTAATTCGCTGTTGACTATGGCGGTTCTCTTCATTTCATTGCGTATCCTCCGTCTCCGCGGTCTTCTCTCCGATGCTCGACTGCTGCTGCGCGAACAAAAAAGCGAAGAAGAAAGCTCTCGGCGATTCGAAGAAGAAATCTGACAAATCAGCAAAAGGTATCAGCACTTCCTAGGCGAAATCTTATTGTTAGGACCATTCGTTGAAAAAAAAACAGGGGACCCAATTCTATGAAAAACTGGTGAAGCTGTATATCATAACAATGCGTGTACGTTAGTTTACTCCTAGCCACAGATTTAGTGATACAAACATAGAGTGAAAATACTAAACGATTATTTAGACAAAAAAGGCGTCAAGGATGCGTTGAAGGTCCCTCCAGCCAAAAACGGAAAGGATTCAAAGGACACGAAGAGTGTCGCGGACTCGAAGAGCACGACCAAGAGTGCGGCCAAGAGCACCACGCAGAGTGCGAAGAGTCAGGCGAAGAGTGGAACACAAAGCACCGCATCCAAGACGAGTACTACAGACAAATCACGATCCGAACAGAGGATCGAGAAGAAACGACTCGATCACAAACAGGTACCGAGTGTGTATCGGAGTCTGTATGTACCGTACATACATCCATAAGCATAGAAACATAAAAGGGACTTTCTACATAGAGAAGGAAGGACGAACTATCCTTACACAATGTGTGTTAACTGACATGGAGCAGCCATCCCGAACATAGTACACAAAAATATTTATTGTTGTTCTTCTGTTATAGATTATGCATAGCCACCGCTATCTAGCTGCCATGTTCGAGAAGTCAAATCAACTTTGAACAATTCGTGCTTGTGACATACGCCAGCCGGCTTTACAAACAAGAGTAAATCTGATATTCTCTTATTGCTGGCCATGTATAAGCGGTCGTTGCGGGACCGCTAACTTTTGATTTTCGCGCGCTTGTTATATTTCTCCTTCATTCTGCTCCACGGTACACCGGTGTAGTTAAGCGCACATTGTGGCTTATTTATACACGAAACTTCTTCCTTGTTGTTAGTAAAGACCGAAAGTGTTGCGCAAACACGTGCGAATATGTTTCAGCAATCTTTTATAGAAAGTATTTTTTTCACTACTCGTTGATTTGATATCAAATACATACATACTATAGCCTAACTTCGTAATGTTAAACACAGTTATATATTAACATTTTCGTACAGGCCATCGACAAGGCTGTGCGCACGAAAAACGCTCCTCAAGGAGGGCCGAAAGCTCCCCAGAAACCGGCTCCAAAACAGGCCGGAGTCGGGAAGCCGCAGGCTGCTCGACCGCCTCCCCCGAATCCGAAACCAATCGAGAGTCTGCGACGGGTCGTCGCTCCTCCGCAGAAGAAACAGGACAAAAAACCACACACCTCGCAGACGGTAACACCAATACATTGCCGTTATCAGCCCACAGACAATTGCCATAGTGTACAACTGTATGGGTACTAATTGTACTTGCTAGAAATCTTGCAGCATTTAAGGAACGTTAAGTGGATTAGGCAAAACTTAGAAAAAAGTAAATTCATCGAGTCTACTACATGTAACACTCTCAGTGTT
The DNA here is from genome assembly GCA_014805365.1 of Koerneria luziae. Lineage (NCBI taxonomy): Eukaryota > Metazoa > Nematoda > Chromadorea > Rhabditida > Neodiplogasteridae > Koerneria > Koerneria luziae. Next base: position 6,828 of record JACMIJ010000787.1, read on the forward strand.
AGCAAAACATTGTGACTTGTGAATGTGGGCTACGCAAAAACAATGAAAAGGCTCAACTATTTATGAAAGCGACTGAAGCAATCGCTCTAAAATGAAAATGTCTTTCCTTATTCCAGGATTCGGCGACCTCGTCCACCAAATCGGGAATGACCTCGAAGACATCGAAGACAAGGAAGGCGACGCGTCGACTCAAATCCTCGATTGGTCCGAGTCAGAAACTGACAGTCTCGAATCACATCGAGAACGGAATGGTCATCTCGCGATGGGAATACATCGAAACGCGTGTCATCACTTAAATCTGCTCATAAAGTATGCACTTTGTGATTTGCATTCCAAACCGGGATCTATTCTGCTAACAATACGCGTGTTCTACTTTACGCAAGCCATTGTATTGTCCAGAGTTCTCGTTAAAAATGATCGGAAATTATTATGAAAGTAGATGCATGACATGACCGTGTGCTTGTATCATAACCATGACACAGCAAACAACCAGATAGCATGAGCTGCATGCAGCTCATCGTTAAACATATCGAATGTGGGTTTTGTTCGTGGCCATAATGAAAAATCAATTTATTTCAAATCAATTTGTACAATATATATGAAAAGGCTTAGAAATATCGTGAGACAATGAATACGAGGCAAGGCAACCCGTGGATTTTGGCAAGAAAAGATGGAAATGACTATCGTTTGGAGAGACAATTGGCATACCCGAGATGTGTCGATATAGCTAATGATATCAAATATACACAACAAAATGCATTGACACTTTAACAGTTACTTTGGCACAAATCCAAGGCTAACACCTCAAGGTAAGTATTAGGAAAAGCTTCCTCGTGCAGTATTGATCAACATGCTCAGATCGTAGCAACGTCAAAAGAAAATATAAGTGTAAAATATTTTGTTAATAATTATTATAACATAATCAAAAATGATTTTGGGTTGGGCCAAGAGAATTCTTTGATTCCGAATTAGAGATCTTATTGTTAGGATGAACCATATGCGTATGTTGCAGTTTTGCATACAGGACTTTCAATGTTCAATTGATCCAACCACTTGTTGTTAGTAATTACGAGATTCAGATATGAAACGTGAGAAATCGTTGTAAGACCAGACGTCGAGATCTCATTCTTCGGGACATTCGTACTCGGAATCAGACATGCACCCTTCCGGACTGGTGAGCGCGTTCGCGTCCGAACAGAATGGATTTGAATGCGCGGCGGAATTCGGTGTTGAAGATGGTGTAGATGACGGGATTCATGAACGAGTTCATATATCCGATCCACGTGCACACAAAGAAGATGTCGAAGCTGATGTCGCACGAGTTCTGCAAAACGTGCACTTATACAGAGGAACTTGTTTCCACAAAACACATCCAATATCACTACACTAACAATAAGTATTTCTATATAAAAAACCACAAACGTAATTTTACAGTGCTTTATGTCTCTAGCATTGTCATTATAGACGGGAAGCACCGACCCTACGAATTCGGGAATGGTGCAAGGAAGAAAAATGATGTCTCTAGCACTAGCAAGTATTTCTTCAATGTGATCTATGCCTTTTCTGGAATCGTATGTTGTATTATATTATAGAATGTCGGTTCAATGTACTACATTTATTTTGAAGACATTTGGGAGGAAAAATAGTATTACATACCACTTCCATGAGCGAGCAAATGGCGGAGAGGATGTTGATGGAGAAGAACGGCCCCCAGCAGATGAGGAACACGCCGACCACCACTCCGAGAGTCTTCGTCGCCCGCTTCTCCTTCCGTTGGTTCTTCGACACCTGTATAAATTATCATTAAATAACAATACATAGCTAATATTATACTTTTTTTACATATTCGACAATAATTATTACTGTAAGATGATTGTGGCTAACAACAAGACAAAGGTAAAGGTGGGTGTTTTGCAATGTTCTTTTGGAACGTCCAAGAATGTTCAATTAGACAAAAAGAGCTAACAGTAAGATGAATGCCAGCCAGTGGCCGAACCTTTCTCTTGAGGCTTTGTTCGTGTTTCATGGTCTTCTTGACTATTCTGAGTGCCATTCCGCCATTGAGTTGTTTCTTGTCCATCGCCAGCTTCCTCTTATTTCCCTTGTCTCCGCTGTCTCGTTTCGTCGATTCTCGTCCCATCACAACTGCTTCCACGGTTGGATCGTCACCTACAGTTACATTAAGATTTCACGTATACAACTGAATCACACTTTATCTCGTCTCAGCGTTCCGTTACCATCGGCACCGCCCCACAGGCTACTAGACCTTCATAAGGGAGAACTTTATTTTACCTTACACATTATCTCACTTATGTATTACTAGAAGCATGCAAAAATGCGCCATTGCACCGGCGTACACGCATTCTCTCAAAATGCACAACTTATGCACCTCATTCATGATGTCAAGCTTGCATAACCTATGCATGAATGTGTATGAACTTTGATAAATGCCCATTTGGAACACTAGAATAGATAATGCGTTATTTGGAAATGTTGCTCTGAGTACGTAATGACACAACGTGCACGATGTCTGTTTCAGCATCAATAGTAAGAGCATTGAGAACAGTCCAGTTCTATTGTATCAACGCCGTCATTTGAGCAGATCTTATTCCTCCACCCGAATGTCATTCGAACCAACCGGGAAGCTGTGGCTGAGTGAGTATCTTGACGGCGACGGTCTCCTCGGCCACACTGATCTTTGCCCGCGGCTTCTTTTCATCCTTCAACTGACTCGCCTTCTCATTCGACATGCTCTGCACCGTTTCCGAGAACGTCACCGTCAGCTAAAACAAACAAGTTATACTGCGTATTTCAACACTTTTTCTTCTCTGGACATTCAACGATCCGAAACAGGATTTATATGAAATTGCCATACGAATAATCTCGTTTTAATCACGATACTTCGTCGTTTCAGAACCGCTTAAGAAAATAAAGTCGGTGGTTTTTCAAAAAGGAAAAGAGAAAGTGCATACATCTTTCTCTTCTCGGTCACTGGTAGACGATTCGGCATGGGTGTTGCCCAAAACCAGAGAAGCATCCACGCCGTCATGAGTGCAGTCGAACAACTCCCCGCCTGAATGCATTCCAGTGTTACACCAGTTAGGAGAGAATACTGTTCCATTGTTTCTCATTAATGTTATCAGTCACGATCGGTTAGGGCGTCAGCCTCATGAAGGCTGGAGGCACCGACCCGCATAGTAAACGAGAACGGCATAAGGAAAGAAGAAGATGTTATCAGTCACGAATTGGAAGAGATGATCAGGACTTACTGTTAACAGTGGTGGACCGCGAGAACGACAGGACGTTCTGGAGTTTATCCCCACATTCCGATCTGAAGAATAACTCAGTCAGTACTTGTATTGAGGGGACGATGATACCAACCGAAACCATTCGGAAAAATAAAAAGTGCCACACACCACACCATCGAGGAAAATCGAAAACATAGGAGGGAGAAGCTGGCTTTTCGTTTTCAAAGGAACAAAGAGGAGAAGTACACACATCAGCAACACACCAGGAGCTCATTCTTATTGTTAGAGAAATACTATTTCCATACTTTCGGGATCTATCAGAGATCTCAACAGATACTGTCTCTTCAAAAGAGATCTCTACGCTTCAAAACCATTGTCATTGCCAAGAATTTGAATTGTATTCATTGTGTCTAATGATAAATGGAGAGGGTAGAGGTCAGTCAGAACCACACGAAAGTAGTCGGAAGTGTCAGAGAAATGAACCAAGGAACGACGGGAGAAGTCGTGCATACAACGGACATCACTGGGAATCCAATTGAACACAATCAGTCTTATTGTTAGAACAGAAGGTCGATCATCCCAGTGATGACGAGCCTAGTCTAGGGAAAGCAGGAGAGGGAACGATCACTGTTTATCTCGCTGGTGTGGATTGGGCACCTGTTGGGCGCGAGACGGGCGCCACTCGGCGCCACGCGGACTCCAACCGACCTCGTTGGACACGATGCACTCAATGTCTCCGTCTCTGTCAACGCGGTTGTCGGACGTTCCTCTGAAAGCACATTGAGACTTCCTTCACCCTGCTAGTCGTATTCTCTGATACATTCTCTCATACATTATTCTCTGTACAACTAATCACACAATTTCAACGAACTTGTGATTTTCCACTTTAAAATGGGTCACTTAAGTACTAATACATCAATAATATGTCCATATTCTCATTACAACCTCTATTTTTTTTTACAATAATAATGACTTCAAGTCAAACATACCGGGAGAAGCGATGTCAGCTAACTTTCTATTGGCATCGTTCGGATTCTCGATTATCATCTGCAACGAACGACATTACAGAGTCTCGCTAACATATTCATTTTAGCGTTGTCTTGTTGCAAAATGCAATACCCAAACAAATTTAAGCTCACCGGTGAATTGCCTTTGGTGGCAACCGTCGAAGAGCGGAACAACCGAGGGGAACGACGAGAAAGTTGTCTCCATATGGATGGGAGGATACTCTCACGGTCGGCACTGCAGTGGACCAATTCAAATCTCCATTTCGTTAAATCGATACTTTGCTACGTTGCAGTTCGTAATCCATATTTCAGTTAATTGTAAGATTCTTTATTTGGGACTATATGATTCTTTTTTGTTGTACAATTCAAACACAGACCTCTCCGACAGGTGATTCAACTTTTCAACAACAAAAAATGCCCACAACGAATATGAATTTGAATCTCTTTGGTAACAGAAAGCACAGCGAGGGGTTAGCACATCGAAGCAATAATTGTGTATAGCAGGAGACCCGAAACACACTTACTCCCTCTCAGCCTTCCGTTGCTCTTCGGGAAAGGTGAAAGATCTCCTTCTCCGTCTGGACGAGTGCTGCCGCAACTGCCTAAACCTGAGAACGCTTACAGTCTACCGTATGATTCCGGCTGGGACTCGAAACTTGGCGGGAATTCTATCTCGGGTGTCCGTGCTTGTGAACGTAATAATCAAAATCTAACTAGCAAAAAGCATCGATGTGCAGCAAAGCAAAGCGTTCTCGTCAAGAAATGAACGGTACAAAAAGCGAATGGAAAAATGGAGACGAACATAAACTTGCGATGGCGCGGTCGGACGGGCGGCGGTTGTTGTTTCTCGAAGGAGACGGAGGAGGAGGGGAGGGTATGCGAGGATTCGCCCGCTCCGTCGGCCGACGACTTCCTGAAGCTGCTACGTCATGCCCGGACATGCAACGGACGAAGACGAGAATGATCTACCATTCCGAATGAAAGCATGCAGACAGATCTGTGACGATGGCAATCTCTCATCACATCCAAAATAGAGGTACAACGATCAGTTGACAGTGAGTAGTTATTCATTGAATCATCTCTTATATGAGTTTTGTCCAAGTATTATATATGATTGTACGTATTCTAACGTAGTTACGACAGTTGGAGAAGTTCTTCGAAACGTTGTAAAGGAGAAAGGAATGAGAAGTGGAAGAGAGGGGTTTCGAACAGCTTCTCACCTCGACTGCGTCGTGTACCCTTCGGAGACGAAGTCGTTCGTGACGACGTGACCGTTTTCGCTGAGTGAATCTTCAGCACTCGATCGCGGAGTGGAACTTCCGCCGAACTCGTGTTCTTCTGAAACAACAGCGATCAGTGGCGCTCCTTGAGCACTCCACGCCCTACGGGAACCGTTCTATCGCTCTTTAGTAGAACGTCATCTCGTTGAGCACAGACTCAAGTCGGGCGTATAACTGGTGCTGGTGGAAAAACTGTTTTGAAGCATCATCTCGAGCGTCAAGGATTGTGTGTCACCAGTTTTGCCCGACCTGAGTCCACAAAGGCCTTGGGGTAGCGTGTTCGTCGTGCAGCATTCCTTGCATGCCGGCGGCAGGCGGCATTCTGGATATCGTGCCGAGCACATGCTTATTTCAGAAAGACGAGCAATTTATGCGCATATGTACCATAGCTTGGAGTATGTACAAGTAATACCAAACTTAGCGCTCATTAGGAATTCCCGGTAGTAAAAATGTGAGTCGATGCCCCTTTGTTCCTTCCAAAGTTGAAGACGAGGGTAAACATAAATAGCCTTTTTTAAAGTTGACTTATGAATGTGGTATATAAATAACTGGGAATGTATGTGTGTCTTCGATGATCACTTCTGCTCCCTTGGGAATCACTGCTGTACCCCTTCGTTCCTCGCAAAGAGGACATGCCATGCAACCATGCGAAAGGCATTCCGGTGTTTAGCCCGCGACGACAGGCGCATTCCGGTGTTTAGCGGGTGGTCGGTCTGGTGTTTAGTGGGTGGAGTGTGTTGTGTATGCATACAAGCACAGCCAAGACGAAGGTGGTGAGTAGGTGCGGATACGAACAAGTGACGGTGGATGGACAGCCAATGTGTTATGCACGACGAAGCGTGGATATGATCCGCCTGCCTGGCACACACGCACTTCGCAGTCGTCCGCGTACGCGATCCATCAGATACTTCCGCAGTCGCTGTGGCGTGCTCCCCACCGACTTGGACGAATAGCACAGAGGTGAGGAAGTTTGACTAAGAGAGGAGGAGGCAAGTGGAAGAGGCAGGCGCAGGCCGAGCGAGTCGCCGCGCGCACGCGACGCGCGCGCCGTGGGCGGCGCGGTCCCGGCGCGATCGTCGATCTCGTCTTCCTCTTCACCTGCGGCCTCGATCGCCTTGCGATGCCGCTCGAACTGGCGCATCCGGCGGGTCATCGACGGCAGCGCAAGCATCATTACGTTCACGACTGAAAGACAAGCTGGGGAAAAGGACATTTGAATTGCGCGGGAAAATCAGGGAAGAGAAAACATTGAAACGGTGTGGGGTAACGATCGATCGAACAGGGAAATTTGTTCAGCATAGATCAAAAATGCTTTTGAAGCGAACAAAAGGGTGGAAATTTGACGTGATATACCACAGAAACGTTCGTTCACGTATATCGTAATGGGTGCTAGATAGGACGCTGAAATGCAGTCACACATCAAATATTGCCGAAATCTCTTCAACAGCCAGACAGTTAGAGAAAACCAAAAAAATGAATGGAAATCGACATGGACACGCACACGTAAAACTCAGCCAGAAACACCAGGAATCTTCCAGAACTCAGTATAATTTCACCAGGGAGACTTCATCTCAGAATCTGCTCGAATGACATGCGATTATTGTGCAACAGTTGTGCTTCTTAGATGCGAGGAGGAATGTTGCTGGTTTGGACACTAAATGGCTTGTGAATGGAATGGATTCGTGCAGATTCCGGGGTGGAAGTCGTCGGTGCAACAACAGCTTCATCTAATGGATGGCACTCACTGGACGGGACAGAGTGGGAGAGACCCGCGAGGAGCGCTGCCAGCGGCAGATCTCAACGGAATGCTGACCGGGGGGAACTACTCCGGTCCTCCTCCTTGCTTCTTCACAACTCTTCTTCCGTTATTATATTCGAGGTCAATATTATTCACTGTCTTACACTATACTCTAGTACCCCATTATTATAATAACAGTATGATATTAAGGATCGAGAAGGAGAATGAAATACAATGACAGGAAGGCGGCATACCTGGTCCGGCAACGATCCTCCCCGCTTCTTCGCCATCATCGCCTTGCTCAATTTTGCCGGTACTGAAAAAATACACTGTTGTTTAAGGAATTTTATCCATACAGTTACACACAACTGATTCTTTATGAAGCCATATTGAAATACAGAAAAGTAGAAATCTCTGTAGGGATTGTTCTCATTGTCAGTGGCTTACTCTTGGCTATACCGCAAGAATCGTGGATTAGTGTACTGTAATGAACTGCACAGTGTACTGAACATCCTAACAGCATACAATGACAACGTCTAACTGATAAGGATCACCTGGACTGACTGACTTATAACGGATAAGGCTAACCTGGACTGGCTGATGTTGGTGAGCCTCCGTTGTCTGGCTGCTTTCTCGCGTTGTTTCAACGCGATGATGATCCTTATGTATACGAAGAGGATGATGAAGCAGGGAATGAGGAAGGAGACGATCGACGAGCTGATCGAGAACACCGCGTTGTTGAATCGACATTCCGACTTCTTCTCGTCTTCCTTGGCTCGCAGATTGATTCCTAAAAGATTAAAGTTAATCATGATAACCATTCATCATGATAACGCTTTGTTCAATATTTATCACCATCAAAATCGCACATCTAAAGCGTCAGGTGTCATAACCCACTGAAATTCGTCATTGTGTATTACCGGTATGTTTTCTGTCTCTCAACCATTTTTTGTAGTGTATTGACTGTCAAAGATACTCTAGTGGTTATCATACAAGTTGTTACCGAAGACGATGGGAGACGCGATGACGAGTGAGATGATCCATATTCCGATAAGGATATAGATGACACGTCGGATATTCTGAGATTGACGCGAGTATTGAATCGGTCGGCTGACCGCCCGATACCTTCAAAGTACTTGTAAACGTTGAGTTTCTTAAATTTCTTATAAGTTAAAAAAGTTACTTCTTTCAATTCAGAGATGCATAAGATATTATAGCTCCCATGACTTTCATAGTTATGGCACGCGTACATAGTGCTTGGCGCTATTGTCTACATCTCTCTTACAACATTTCCCTGTTTCCACTTACAGTAATCACAGAATGTAGCCCTTACTGTGAAGATATATCTATGACATCATATGAACTGCGAATAGTGGCGGCTCTGCTGTTGTTTGCCCGTACTCGCTTCATTCTTAGTGTTTCGAGTGGTTTCTAATTACTTAGGCGAACACAACACGATACATTTCCCTTCGTATGAGCTTACTCAGATTGCGTATTTTTAGTGTTGCCGTGTATGTGTTCCCGAAAGATGAGATTTCGACTGATCCCGGGGAACCAATTT